>JAKCPI010008221.1:0-158683 GCA_023213315.1 Euborellia annulipes
GAAACAAAGTCGATGAAATCAAATCTAATATGGACTTTGTTTCTTCACCTTCCCGGAAAAATTCCCTCCCTACCTCCCTGCCTCCAGGTGAAAAAGGGAAAATGCGATTGTAGTTCAAAAAATTCACTATGTAATTCACTTCTGAGGATGATGACACATCTTATGTCGAAATATGTAAAAAGTGTATGTACTAATAAATAAATTATTGAAACAAAAAAACATTTCTTGAATTTAATGCTCTGATTAAATCATAATGTTTCAACTGGAGCCAACGGTTACCAGTTTAAAATTAATTAATATTTTAATATTTCAAATTTCAATCTCGTTAGATTGTCAAATTTTGAAAATTATTAAATCGTTGTTTAGCTCTCTTTAATTTGAAATTTTAGTTGAAATCTTTTTTAAAGAATAATTTAGGCCTAAAATATGTTTTGGAATGAATTAGGCGATTCCTATAAATTTATCATAAAATAAGATAAAATGAGAGATTTGCTGGCCACATCAGATTTTACCCAGGTTCCCTTTTTTTTTATTTCTTCTGTCCCTGTTTTACGATTAAAAGAAGAAAGTAGTGGTGACAAAAATTCTTTCCACGTATTCTTTCCATTTTTATTCATTCCGTACTAACTCTACAAATTTATCTATCTTTATTTTATCTATCTGAATCAATTTGTCGTTGTTAGACACAACAGCATCGAAATTGATTGGCAATTTGTCACTTGGAAAGAGACAGGAAGAATTCACTTTCTTTTTTGAAAACTTGAATATTCCTTTTAAATAAAGTTTGGCATTGATGCAATGTTGTAAGAAAAAGTGGAAATAAACTTTTTATTTAATTAAATATACGTATAAAGGGATGACAGAGGCGTGGACGCTCATTAATATAAAAAAATATAGGAAAAACGACTTATCGTCGGCTGTAAGAGGACCTGCAGGTCACATATACGCAGGCGCAACTGATTGCGGATGTTTGGGTGTCCGAATTTTAAAAATCCTTGCTATTTATTTATGTATGTACATTCTCACTGAACAAGTCAATGAATAACACACCCATAAAGAAAATACATAATAAATGTATTGTGCCCTTTTAACAACTCCGGGACAAATACAATTTGAAAGACTGATGATGAGGAAATAAAGTTTTTTCGAAACGTCTCATTAATTGTAACAAAATCGGAGGCTTTAATTTTGGCTGCACCTGCTTCCTTCCTTGTGCATAAATCAACAGCCACGTACTTCATTGGTTATTTATTTATTCAACGATTTTCAAGTCATTTTTGTTAAAAATTTTTGGTACAAATTCTCTATTTTACTCTGAAATTCAAGATTTTGATGATTTAGCAGCACCTCTAGATCAAATCCTTCCACGTTTCTCCTGTTCAGTAGACAATAACTTCCACCACGGGAAAATATATATTTTTTTTTGTAAATAACTTTCTAAATCGATAGCTTTTAAAATTCAAATGAGGAAATTTGTTGAAATCAAAACTCAAAATGTGACTTTTCTTAATTCAATGAATTTAAGGCACCCCCTAGATAAGCTAAGGCTTAGTAATACGAGGTAAAATGTCACTCGAGTTCGAACCCAACTTGCCGAAAAAATTCAACCAAAGTCGAACGTCTCTGCTGGAGCAAAAGGGAGTACACATCCCCTCCAATTCCAGGCACTTAGGGCCTGAGGGATGGACATAGGAATTCAGGGATAAAACATCACCCGAATTCGAACCATTCCTAGATCGGGGAGCACAATAGATCTGATCTAGAAGGTCGCAGTGCAAAGAGAAGCCCCAGAACAACTAATAATCATCATCAATCAAGGCACCCCCTAGGGCGTGACAAACAGAACACAGCTTTCGATTACCGAAGATAAGAGAAAGTTGTGTGCTGTGCGACCAATCACACCAGAAAAAATCTGCAGTTAAATTTTACATTTAATTTCAATCAATATGTTATTTTATTAATATTATTTGAAATTCTTACAGAGATTCCCGTTTATTTCTCAATTTGTTAAGTTCGCTTAACTAAAAATTTTTTGTACAGGGAATCTCTATAAATATATAAATATATGAAAAAATAAGGTTTTTTTATAAAAGCGAGACTAAACTAGTATATTTCTAAATTCGAAGATTTTACTCAAAATCTAAATAATCCTTTGCGGGCTTTACCACTGGCCAGGAGCTACGCCCTCTGGACCCCCTTGCTCGTCCTCGGCGAGCAAATGCATCACATTAATTCTTGCGGACTGTTTAGAATTTTCAAATATCCCTCTCTGACTTCAATTTTAAATTTCCCGCTCCCACTCCACTTCCTGTAACTCTAGTCCATCAGCGTCCTGATCGGCACAGACGGAAGCTGGCACCTAGCGCATAAAGCGTATATAAAATACTGTTTAGTAATGATAATGATAATGATGACATTTTTTGATTTTTCTCTCTACGCTCAAAAGAAATGCAAGGCGCCATTTTGGTTTAGATAAATAAATCATGAATGTTAAATTTGAAAATATATTTTAATAAACTAATATTTAACAAATTATAACCTTATATCAAAACAGTGCACGATGCTTCATTTATCTCTGCCATCTTCTTCTTCAGATCAAATGGTTGTTAATTGATCTTTAATTGAATCTCAACTCAACTTAACTTGTTGTTAGAGTTAAAGGATTGGGGGAATTTTAATTAAATTTACTAGAGAGAGAGTTGGAAAAGATAGGTGGTATATGTGCATGTTTAGTACATACTGGTACATAGTAAACTCCACGTGGAAATGTCGTCTCAGCCCACCGCCCTCGTGTTTCTTAATGCGTCAGAAAATTAATTAAAAACATTGACTTTGGTTATTTATTTATTTATTTATTATTAGATATTTTCTCTCCCAGTTATTATATTTATTTATTATTAATTGTTGGTTGAATGCTGGGTTTCATAAAAAGTTGAAAATAAATAGTTGTGTGGGATGCCTTAGTCTGGAGCCATACATATACTGTGTTTATTTCTTTCTCGTGAGTTCTTATCAATTTCGGTGGTTCGCTGCTACAAAATATTTGTAGTAGTATTTGTTGTTTTGGGACGGCATGTGAGGAGAGCCCCTCATTGGTCTCTCCCCAAGGCTTTGGAAAAACATCTGGTGTTACTGTCGCACAGCACACAACTTTCGATTACCGAAAATCACACCAGATTTTTTTTTACTTTCTCTTATCTCTATATATATGTTAATATATAGAGAGAGAAAGTATTGAATTCATGTCAAAAATTCGATGTCTAGATTTTGATGGATATACACGTTTTGAGGTCCCCTGAATCCAAAAAAGTGGTTTTCGCGACATGGACTGTCTGTCTGTGAAAAAAATATCTCAAGAACGAAAAGAGCTTGGAAGTTGAAATTTTATATTTAAGTTAGTCACCCCCCTGGGACACACCAGATTTTTTAATCTTTTATATTGATAATTTACTTTGTATTGCCTTCATATTTATGCCATAACTCGGGAAAAGAGTATTTAAGATTATTTATATATTTACTCAAATATCGAAAGATGTTTTTGACTTTATCTTTAATATTAATTTGTTTATATTCAATTTTTTGACCTGAATCCTCCTTTTTATTGGGTCTTAGATTTAAAGACATATTCACATCCAAATATCATTACTTTATGTCTAAATAAATAAATATTATTGCTGGAGGAAGAAAGAGGTTTTTAAATAGCTTTGTTGACCCACTTTGTCTAAATTTTCCCATCCATAAAAAACAAAAGAAAAAAAATAAGGATAACATTTCTTTTGATGATTATGATAATAGATATTATCTTATTCCCATGTCTACATATTTTTACCGAAATTTAAAAAAAAAAAATTATTCTTGTTGATGAAAGTACAGAAATAAAAATTTAGTTTCATGTTTTACCTTTAAATAATTTTACTTTCTTTAAGGAATACTAATAAATATTTTACAATATAAAAGAAAGAAATGAAGGGAATTTCAGCGTCATTTGATGTTCACTGTATTGGGTAAATACCTACAAAATGTTTTAAACACTCATTAAATTAATTATTCTATGAGACTACTAAGTTTCATTGGGAACTTGAAGAAATTTCAAATTTAATACACCTATAAACCTATAAAAGTAAACGTAAAATGATTTTTTTTTTTCTATTTCGCCCGTTAAGCTAAAAGATACAAAAGATTCATTGTTCGATTCACTCGCCGCGAATTCGATGGCGTATGTAAACACTGAATTCGCCTAGCACTTGACTCCTTAGTCGTGCCAAAAGACGCTTTCGGTTCGAGTGCCAAGAATAATTTATACTTTTACAAAAGGGGGTTCAGGAGCGACGTCTAAACGCACCTTAAAAAAAAAAAAAAAACTAGACTCATAAGGAATTTTTCAATGCGGTTTTTTTTTAATGAATTAAATCCATAAGAGATTATTGGGACATCCAGCTATATTTTTTTATATGACTTATTAAAAAATTATCGTAATTAATTTTTTTGTTATCTAGCAAATACAAAAAAAAAATCTGGTGTGACTGGCGCACAGCACACAACTTTCTCTTACCTTCGGTAATCGAAAGTTGTGTTCTGTGCTTGTCACACCAGATTTTTCGTGTCGAAATATATTTAGTTTCCGACAGTACGGAACATATGAATTCAGATGTAAAATTTATAAGTATGGGAAAATATTCATATTTTGTTACCATGGCAACCATTTCTCCTATCCTTCCCTATGAAATACAAGAGTAAAGAGGTCTTCAGAAGATTTCAATCGCAAAATGAGAATATACATTTTAAAGAGCATCTAAAAAATAATTGATTTTTGAATTTAAAAAAAAATCGTTGGAGCAAATTTTGAGAAAATCGAAAAAAAAATGAAAAAGTACATCAGTAAAGTACTAGTACTCTTTGGCCGATTTTGATTAAAAGCTTATTTTTCCGGTCCCGGGGAGTGTTTAACTTAAATATAAAATTTCAACCTCGTAGCTCAATTCCTTCATGCTTAAAATTGAACACACACCCACACACACACACACCCACCCACCCACCCACAGACAGACCATGTCGCGAAAACCACTTTTTTGGATTCAGGGGACCTCAAAACGTGAAGATCCATCAAAATCTCGACATCGAATTTTTGACATGAATCCAATACTTTCTCTCTATATATATATTACATATATACATAGGTAAGAGAAAGTAAAAGTAAGACTAAAAAGAAAAAAAAAACAAAATCATTGAAAATCTTGCAGCCTGACCTCCCTAGCCGCATACTCCGTCAGCATTTTAAAGACTGGAGAGATTTCTCCCAGCCTTGTTCTGACGAACCCAAGATAAAAAATCTGGTGTGACTGGCGCACAGCACACAACTTTCTCTTACCTTCGGTAATCGAAAGTTGTATTCTGTGCTTGTCACACCAGATTTTTTGTGTCGAAAATATATTTAGTTTCCGCCAATATATTAGAATTTAAGATGTCAAATTTATAAACATGGGAAAATATTTATATTTTGTTACCATGGCAACCATTTCTCCTATCTTTCCTATGAAATACAAGAGTAAAGTGTGCTTCAAACAATTTTGAGGGCAAAACGAGAATATACATTTGAAAGAGCATCTAAAAAATAATTGATTTTTGAATTTTAATCAAAATCGTTAGAGCGAATTTTGAGAAAATCGAAAAAAACTGAAAAAGTACATCAGTAAAGTACTAGTACTCTTTGGCCGATTTTGATTAAAAGCTTATTTTTCCGGTCCCGGGGAGTGTTTAACTTAAATATAAAATTTCAACCTCGTAGCTCAATTCCTTCATGCTTAAAATTGAACACACACCCACACACCCACACACCCACCCACCCACCCACAGACAGACCATGTCGCGAAAACCACTTTTTTGGATTCAGGGATCCTCAAAACGTGAAGATCCATCAAAATCTCGACATCGAATTTTTGACATGAATCCAATACTTTCTCTCTATATATATATTACATATATACATAGGTAAGAGAAAGTATTTGTTATGTTGGTAGAATCTAAATAGATGAGTTTCTATTCATTCAAAATGTTAAACAAAAGATTTGATCAAATTTTATAAAATTTCAGGGTTTTTATTTAGGCCCTTAATCAAAGTCTTACGCTCCGGTTCGCCTGCGGCGAACCCTTGCTGTTCGTTTAGTTCCATTGCCAAAGAGAAAACAATGAAAAATCAAAAAATCCACAAAAAAGTCTAACGCTCCGGTTCGCCTGTGGCGAACCCTCACTGTTCGTTTATTTCCATTGCCAAAGAGAAATCAATGAAAAATCAAAAAATCCACAAAAAAGTCTAACGCTCCGATTCGCCTGTGGCGAACCCTCGCTGTTCGTTTATTTCCGTTGCCAAAGAGAAATCAATGAAAAATCAAAAAATCCACAAAAAAGTCTAACGCTCCGGTTCGCCTGCGGCGAACCCTCGCTGTTCGTTTATTTCCATTGCCAAAGAGAAATCAATGAAAAATCAAAAAATCCACAAAAAAGTCTAACGCTCCGGTTCGCCTGTGGCGAACCCTCGCTGTTCGTTTATTTCCGTTGCCAAAGAGAAATCAATGAAAAATCAAAAAATCCACAAAAAGTCTAACGCTCCGGTTCGCCTGTGGCGAACCCTCGCTGTTCGTTTATTTCCATTGCCAAAGAGAAATCAATGAAAAATCAAAAAATCCACAAAAAAGTCTAACGCTCCGGTTCGCCCGCGGCGAACCCTCGCTGTTCGTTTATTTCCAACATTTTAAAACATATGGATATGCCAACTAAGCATTTATAGACTAACTCTGACAATTGTGAGTTTAAAAAAAGAAAAAAAAAAAAAAAAAAAAAAACAATTAAAGAACTGATGATGGAGCACAAATAAATGCACGGAAACGTCTCCGGAAATTTGTTGTAGCATTCAGAATTATTTCTATTTGGCTGCCTCTGCCCTTCCTCTCAAAATTATCATAACAGCCACCACTTCTTAGTTGAATAGTTCTAAAAATATCTGGTGTTAAATATCATAAAAAAATTCTTAAAAAACATTATAATATAAAATTTTTAATTATGTATTAATCTTTCAGCTATTACATCGTTATTTTTAAAACCAAATGATGTGTGCCCTAGTAATACCTGAGGATTCAGTACGATTGGCCCTAGCTAAAAGGAGAAAGAAATAGAAAAAAAAATATTGGAAGATAGAATAAATAATTTTTCTGAAACTACAAGTCAACAAACTTTCATAGACAGATAAAGATGAAGAAGACAATTTAGAACGTGGTCCACGATGTCGAAAACTTAGGATAGAAATCCTAGAGTATCCTCAAATTACCTGTAAAAATTACAATAATTTCATTCGGAATATTTTTCAGGTAAAAATTTATATAGACTGGACTATGTAAATTTAAAAAATTGTGTAATTTAAATAAAAAGACAGGCTGTTATTTTTTCTTTTCAATTTGTAATGGTACATAATACAATATATCCCGATTTGTTTTTGTTTCTCTCTAATCTCATCCCCTAGTTGAGCCACTGTATAATTTCTTATTTATTAAATTAGAATGGTTTACGAGGGCAGGTCAAGAAGTCCGTGATTTTTTGAATTTCCAGCCTCTTAAATGAAATGCCAACACCACTCCTGTCAGCAGGCAACTGGATCTTTGTTTTTGTTTAACATCCATTATTAACAGACTACCTCATGATTTGAGAAGAAAATGGAACAAAGAGCATTTCGAGGAAAAAATCCATGACTTGGGGGGTACGAATTGCTCCCTCATCCGCCGTATTATCCGAATTTAGCCCCGTGGGACTATTTCTTATTTACAAATCTGAAAAAATAGCCCACACAAACAAATACCTATTTTGATGCCCTCGACAAATCTTATTTTTTGGAAGGGATAAAAAAATTGGAGAAACGTTGGACAAAGTATATAGAGCTCAAAGGAGACTACGTTGAAAAATAAAATAATTTTTTATCCAAAAACCTCTGTTTCATTCAAAAAGTCACAGACTTATTGACCTTCCCTTGAATGTTTGAAAAATAATAATCTCTGTTGTAAATTTTTTTTAATATAATATAATAGTTTCTTTTTTTCCATTCATGTACAAAATATTTCAGATATTTTCTGAATCTCAAAGGAAAGAAAAAAGAAAAAATTTAATTATTGATAAATTTGAATGAAAAAATCTTTCAAATTTTTATTCAATCTTTCTTATCCTTCAGATATTTAAATCATAAATGCCATCCATCCATTGATTACATTTGCAAGTATCACATCTGAAAGATCCTCTTCTATATTATCTCCAAAAGTAATCCTCAATGTTCAGTACCATAATGTCGTTTCTAATTCTTTCTTCAATTTGTTAAAATATTCATTTTATTTCAGCATTTCATTTGTAGAACTCAGCAACATTTAACATTTAAAAAAACAAAACAAAAAACATTAATAGAAGAAACAACAACAATAAGAAAATATGACAAGTTTACGTGATTAATTGCAAACGACATGCAAATGTTTAAAAAAATAAAATATTTTACTCCATTGATCAAATAAAATATTTAAAAAAAGAAAAAAAATTCACAATTTGTATAAAAACAGAAATATATAACTGATAGTTATACTTACGGCAGCAATTAAGACATATTAGAACAGATTGCTCTTCAAAGTATTACCAACTTGACTGATGGAATCAGTAGGAAAAAGCACGAGCATTTGTATTATCTTTTTTTAAACCAGCAGAAACAGCTGCACTTTTATCAACATGATTTGACTGTACAACATTTCTACATCAAGACCTGTGGGAAAAGATTAAAATAATAGTTTCAATATTATACATTTTTAATTAACTTAAAAAAAAATGAATTGTTACTATAACGTTCTTCCTCATCAACACTTTCGCTTTCACCACTACTGACACAACTGGGTTGGAAGCGTATTGGTTTTTTTCGTCAACGTCTTAGTCAACCTTGGCGATTTCAACGGCTCTCGCAGTATCAATATATAAATAAAAAATAAATAAAGAAAAAATAATTTTCAAAAAAACTATTTTATCTAGTTCTATATAGTATAATATAACTACTTGCCGCACGGTCCAATTTTATATACTTTGCAAATTTTCAATCTTCTAAACTTGTATCAAGAAATAAACATTTTCAAACAAAAAAAAAAAACGAATTTATTTTAATCAAATATTTTTTTTTTAAATTAAGTATTTAAAAAAAAAAAAAAAAAAAAATTATGTTTTCTTTTCAGAAGAAGGGGTTTCTTTGATTGTAGGAGGTTCGGAGATCTCCATGGGTTGTGGTGGCGTGTGGGGTTGTGGATCCGGTGGCGCTTGATGAATATGTTCGTGATTGTGGATCGAAATATAAAAATTATTGGTGCAATTTTTTATGGCTAAATATATAAATAAAAATTTTAGTTGTCATAAAAATTAAAATATAATTTTAATCAGGGACGTATATAAGGCATGAATTTATAATAATTATAATGTAAGACGTCCAGTGGCGTAATGTATTTTAGCTGGGCCCCCCCCGCAACCTTTTTATTGCCCCGGACGTATATAAGGGGTGCCGAGGGCCCGCCCCCTCACTCCTGAAATTTTTCAAATCTCTATGCATATATATGCAGGGGTGCCGGAACGAATTTGAATCAGGGGGGGGGGGCAAAAATGTTTTTTAGAAAATTAAAATTAAAATAATTTAATTTGTTCAAATAGTATAAAACAAAAACAAATCTACTATAAAGCTTTAAAAATTTTAAATAAAATCACAATTTTAATAAAATTAAAATTTTATAAAAATTTGCTTGTAATTTTAACAAAAATTTTTTAAGGCTATATTTATACTATTTGAAGGAAATAAATATTTTTAATTTTCTTATTTTAATTCAATATCAAATGTTTTTAGAAATTAGAAATAAATAGGGTCTATATAAAATATTTTAGAAAAAAATGTATTTCTTATTCTTTTAATTTTTTTAATTTAAAAAATTTTATTTTTCAAAAGTAAAAATGTATCATTTTTAAAAATAAATGAAATAAAAGAAGACATTTTGCCCCCCTCAGCCCCCCTCCTATAGGATGCCAGGGGGCAATGTACCCTTGTCCCCCCCCCAACTCCGGCGCCTATGTATATATGGGTATAAGTCTAATTTCTAAATTTTTGTGTCGCATAAATAAAAGCAATAAAAAAAAAAAAAATAAAATATATTAATATTTAAGTATTTTTTAAAATAAAAGTTTTGTCTTAGAGGGCCCGGGTCCCTCGGGATTCACAGGAAAACGGAAAAATGATAGTATTATAAAAGGAAAAAATAATATATAATTTTTTTCATAGACTTGAAAGCCGGCCCACTGCACGCCCCCCCCCTCCCAAGGCCTGAGGCCCTCCGAATCGCGGGGTTGTACATTACGCCACTGAAAACGTCTATAGACGTCATTTGCACATATATCAACGAGAACTGGACGTCTATAGAAGTCAAAAGCGACAACCTTTTAAGATATAAGCATTTTTTTAATGACAATTTGTCCTTGAGACGGCTCAAACCCCTTGGAGTACACATTTAAAAAAAAAAATTTATGGATGGGAGGAGGGGATATTTAAAAATAAGTTCGGCTTCTTCCTCCCCCCTCCCCCCCCCCCGGGCCAAAAAAAATCGATATACGCCCTTGATTTAGAGTATCAACTATGAAATACATACGAAATAACGGATTCCCGGGAGTGGTGGCAAACTTTGCCGGGACTTGTAAGGAGGACTGCGCCTCCCTCCTTCCCCTCCGACTGTATAAAAAAATTGAATTGTAGCCTAATTACAAAAATAAAGCATATTTTTTTTTTTTTAAATTGGAAATAATTTACCTTCTATTTTTGACCACCATTTTGTTGTTCAATTAAACTTTAATCAAATAATAAAAAAAATTAATATATTTAAAAAATTTTAAATAATTTATTAAAAGATTTACCTGTGTACCTCAGCCAATAATTTAGTAAGATCCTAATTTTTCCATAAATTAAAAAAAAAAAAGATTAATTTAAATAAAAGAAAAATTTAAATTGAGTATATTTTACTCACCATATCTAAAAAAAAAAAAAAAAAAAAAAATAAAGAAATGAATTTTAAATTTTTAAATAAACTATATCTGTTAAAATAAATTCTCTCTTGCCTAAATTATTATGACTTTTAAATTAAAATAAGAATTTTTAAAAATTATAATCTTATTAAAAAAATAATGGACAATTTCCAAAATACAAAATTATATAATATATATATATATATATATATTGAGTAGTGAGGGTATCCAGGCAGCCAGAAAAACAATAAAGAAAATTAAATTTGTCTTTATTTATTTCATATACTTTTGTCTACGTTTCGGCCGATATTCCGGCCTTCATCAGGACAAATGTTATTTGCCTCGAGCTTATACAGGCCCTTGGCAACTCCTGACAATGTGTTTGAGTGAACATTCGTCGGATGGCATGACTTCTGGTTCACTATTGGAAGCATTTTTAGGAATTTTATTATTAGCTGGAGTTGAAAAGAATTGGGATCGTAGTATTAGAGAATTATTTGCAAGTGACAAAACCAATCCTTTCTATAAAGCTACAATGAATATTTATCGTTTCGAAGATATAAAAAAAAAATTTAAGATTTGATGATAAAAGAACTCGAGATTTTCGAATGAAAACAGATAATTTAGCACCAATAAGCTATATATGGAATATTTTTATTGAGAATTGCAAAAAAGTAATAATTCCTGGCGAAGCTGTTACAATAGATGAACAGCTTGTCCCATTTAGAGGAAGGTGCAAATTTGTCCAATATATGCCTAGCAAACCTTCGAAATATGGAATAAAAATCTTCTGGCTTTATGATTCAAAAACATCATATGCAATCAATGGACTTATATATACTGGGAAAAAACCTGACAAAAAACCAGAGAAAATCTTGGCTCATAATGTTGTGATAGAGTTAGTAAAACCTATTCGAGGTTCTTCAAGAAATCTAACAGTAGATAATTTTTTTACAAGTATCCTCCTTGCAAAAGAATTATTATTGGCCAATATCACAATTGTTGGTACACTTAGAAAAAACAAACCAGAAATACCAAAAGAAATGAAATCTTCCAAGGAGAGAATCAAATACTCATCTGTTTTTGGATTTCGAAAAAATATGACAATGGTTAGTTATGTCCCCAAGAAAAATAAATGTGTAATCGTTTTAAGTACTTTACATAATGACAAAAGTATCGATTCTGAAAAAAAAAAAATAAACCAGAAATTATTTTATATTATAATCAAACTAAAGGTGGAGTAGACCTATTGGATCAAAAAATAAAATATTATACTTGCAAACGTATATCTAAAAGATGGCCTTTTGTTCTTTGGACAAATATGATGAACGTTGCCGCAAACAATTCATTTATTTTATTCGATGGACAACATCCAGACTACTTTAGTAGTTCACATAAAAGAAGATTATTTATTATGGAATTAGCAGAAGAATTGATGAAACCTTTTATTGTTCATCGGAGCTCCAATCCTAAGCTAAAAATTTCGACAAAAGAAGCGATAAGGCGTTGTGGGATACAAGTATCTAATATAGAAAATATGGATGATATTCAAAGCAAGAAAAGAAGATGTTTTATATGTCCTCATGCAGTGGCGGCGCGTCCATTAGGCAAACTAGGCGGCCGCCTAGGGCGGCAACCTGGAGAGGGCGGCAAAAAGCCGCAAGCGGCACCCGAAAAAAAAAAATTTGGTTCCGCGGGCGGCACACGGAAAAAAAATTTCGGTCCCGGGGGGCGGCAAAAAATTTAGCGTCTCTAAATAAAAGGTAAAAAATTTTTTCGGACGGGAAAAAATTTTGATTCCGCGCAAGAGAAAATGTTCCGCGGCCGGCACACGCGAAAAAAATTTTGGTTCCGCAAAAAAAAAAATTTTCGCAGAAAAATTTTTGAGGTCTGAGAAATTTTAAATAGGGGGCGGCAAATTAAATTTTTAAAGTTTTTTTTTGGGGGGGGGGCAAAAAAAATATCTTGCCTAGGGCGGCAGAATAGCTTGCGCCGGCCCTGTCCTCATGATAGGGATAGAAAAATTTCAACATGCTGTGTTGAATGTAAAAATAATGTTTGTGGAGAACATAGTAATGTATTTTGTAAAAAATGTATTGATAATTAGTGGAAATAAATACTTATATTAATTAATTATACAATAATTTATTTTATTTTTAATATAAATAACATTAAATGAAAAAAAGAAATATATATAAAATTGTTTTAATATTAAACTAAGAGAAAGTAAAATACATGGAAAAAGGTAGGGGGCCTCAGAGGCCTTCTTGTAAAGCATCCAAGGGTTAATTGCTACTTCATTCTTGCATTGGTGCTGGCGGTGCCGGTGGTGGCGGGGGAGGTGGGTGAGGGGTAGGAAGCGGAGGGGAAGGTGTAGGGGGCGCAGGAGAAGGTGTAGGGAGCGGAGGAGTAGCAGGAGGGGGTGGAGGAGGGGGGGAGGTCCGGTTGAAGGAAGGGAGTCCGGTTGAGGAAGAGAATCATTTACTAAATAAAAAATAGGCCGTGAGCCTCCATAAAAATCTGCAAGCAAAAATAACAATCAATCAAAATAAAATATTTTATAATAAAAATAAAAAAATATTAAAAAAATAGGGGATCGTACTGTAAGTTTGGCCTCCGCCATTTCTTCTACTCCCTCGTTGGCCCCTCCTTCTCGAAGATGAAAATCTCGGTCCTCTTGGCATCTTAAATTGCTGAACAATTTTCTAACGAGAAAAAGAAGCTTAAAAAAAAAACAAACAAATGGAAAAAATTGTGGTAGGGAACATTTAAAAAAAAACTATAAGGAATTGGAAAAATAATTAAAAAACAAATTATTCTAAATAAATATTGTATTGATGAAATGAAAATTACTGGGAAAATTTCAAAAAAAAAATTTTAATTCTAGAATAGGCCTATATTAGATTTTTATATATTAATAAATGAAATGAACGTTTAATTAAAATAAATAAATAAAAATTGTATTGAAAATATAATAAAAAAAAAACTTTTTAAAAAAATGCTTTTATTTAAATTGAACTAAAAAGCGAAAAATAATTTAATTGTTCTTGTTAAAATTGTTGAATATTTATGACTTAAAATAAAAGCGTGGGGCGCAGATTGATAGCTTAAGGAATTGTCTATACTTAGAACCTCGGAATCCCTTCGAAGTGCCCCACGCTTTTATTTTAAGTCATAAATATTCAACAATTTTAACAAGAACAATTAAATTATTTTTCGCTTTTTAGTTCAATTTAAATAAAAGCATTTTTTTAAAAAGTTTTTTTTTTATTATATTTTTATTTTAAACTTTTTAGTCTTTTTACTTTCTCGTATAGAGAAAGTTATGTAATCGTAAAAAATTCGACTTCGAGATTTTGATGTTTCTCCACGTTTTAGACCTCCCTGAGTCCAAAAAAAACCATTTTTGGCATTATGTCTGTGTGTGTGTGTGTGTGTGTGTGTGTAAACACGATTGCTTAAAAACCAAAGCAGCTAGATCGATGAAATTTGGTATATGCTCCTTACACTAAAATTGTAGATTTCTATCAACTTTTGGAGTAAATACGTCACTTGAAAGTAGTACTTTACTTAAAAAGTTTTTTCAAAAATTTTGAAATTTTCAATTTTTTTGTTATATTGTGATAAAATACTCTATTTTAAAAAGTTTTTATTCTTTGACATTTTTAGGAAAACTGAATAGTTTTTGAAATAATCACAGAAGAAATAGAAAGTATTCGTTAATTTTGATAAAAAATCAAAACAAAATCTTACAGGTGTCAATAAAAAAAGGGTAAATATAAACAAATGAATTTGTGAAACAAATGAATTTGTTTATATTTAGCCTTTTTTTAATGACACCTGTATGATTTTGTTTTGATTTTTTATCAAAATTAACGAATATTTTCTATTTCTTCTGTGATTATTTCAAAAACTATTCAGTTTTCGTAAAAATGTCAAAGAATAAAAACTTTTTAAAATAGAGTATTTTATCACAATATAACAAAAAAATTGAAAATTTCAAAATTTTTGAAAAAACCTTTTAAGTAAAGTACTACTTTCAAGTGACGTATTTACTCCAAAAGTTGATAGAAATCTACAATTTTAGTGTAAGGAGCATATACCAAATTTCATCGATCTAGCTGCTTTGGTTTTTAAGCAACCGTGTTTACACACACACACCCAGACGTAATTCCAAAAGAATATACGAGAAAGTCTCGGGGAAGTCAATCCCCATATTTTATTATAGAGTATTAAAAAAAAGAAGGCTGGATGCGTGAAATAAAGTACCACATTAGTTTGGTCTATTTTGGTAAAACCCAACTCACAATTTACGTCATCAAAAATGATCCTTAAATATCAAATTTCACACCTCTAGCCCATCGGGAAGTCTTTTGAAATTAGATTATTACGCGAGAGGTTTCAAATAAAGTACCACATTAGTTTGGTCAATTTTGGTCAAAACCACCATATAGTGGCGTCATCAAAAATGACCCTTAAGTATTACATTTCACACCTCTAGCCCATCGGGAAGTCTTTGGAAATTACATAAATTCGCGAAGGGTTTCAAATAAAGTACCACATTAGTTTGGTCAATTTTGATCAAAACCACCATATAGTGGCGTCATCAAAAATGACCCTTAAGTATTACATTTCACACCTCTAGCCCATCGGGAAGTCTTTTGAAATTACATAAATTCGCGAAGGGTTTCAAATAAAGTACCACATTAATTTGGTCTATTTTGATCAAAACCACCATATAGTGGCGTCATTAAAAATGACTCTTAAGTATTACATTTCACATCTCTAGCCCATCGGGAAGTCTTTTGAAATTACATTAATTCGCGAAGGGTTTCAAATAAAGTACCACATTAATTTGGTCTATTTTGATCAAAACCACCATATAGTGGCGTCATTAAAAATGACTCTTAAGTATTACATTTCACATCTCTAGCCCATCGGGAAGTCTTTTGAAATTACATTAATTCGCGAAGGGTTTCAAATAAAGTACCACATTAGTTTGGTCTATTTTGGTCAAAACCACTATATAGTGGCGTCATCAAAAATGACTCTTAAGTATTACATTTCACATCTCTAGCCCATCGGGAAGTCTTTTGAAATTACATTAATTCGCGAAGGGTTTCAAATAAAGTACCACATTAATTTGGTCTATTTTGATCAAAACCACCATATAGTGGCGTCATCAAAAATGACTCTTAAGTATTACATTTCACATCTCTAGCCCATCGGGAAGTCTTTTGAAATTACATTAATTCGCGAAGGGTTTCAAATAAAGTACCACATTAGTTTGGTCAATTTTGGTAAAACCCAACTCACAATTTGCGTCATCAAAAATGACCCTTAAATATCAAATTTCACACCTCTAGCTCATCGGGAAGTGTCCTTAACAAAGACTCAAAGTTGGTGACCTTGAAAGAGTAAGTTAAATAAAAGCATTTAATTAAAAAAATTAAACTTACCTTTATAAATTCACTTAAGCAAAAATTTTTTTATGTGATTAAATTGAAATTTGCAAAGGAAATAAAATTTTTTTATTCAATAAAAGTATCTAGCCAGCACTGGAAAAAAGAAATATTTAAGGCTCAAACAGACAGAACGCGAAATTCGCGACGCTCAGGCTACGCGCGCATTTCGCGACGAAAGGCGTTTTTGCTAAGCCACACAGGCAGCGTTGTCTGGGCGTACGATCCGGTATTGTGTATATGTATATTTTTCATTAACATCACTCATCTTGATGATAGTTCGCCTGTTCGCGCGAAGGAGTTGTAAATTTGTACAACTCGAAAAAGCTGTCGCGCGAAAGAGAGCGTTGACGCCGCGTAAGTTCGCCCCCTGTGTGACGGGGATGATACAGTCTTGCCTTATACAACATTTCGCGCCCTTTCGCGGCGTTGAAAAAACGCCAAGCGACGCGAATTTCGCGTTCTGTCTGTTTGAGCCTTTACTATTATGAATGCAGAGCGGAATCTAGGGGGGGGGAAGCAGTGGGTGCATGTGCTCCCGGCGGAAATTAAAGAATTTACTAAAAAAAAAGGTAAAATGATATGAATTTAATTTTGTATAGAAAATTTTAAGGAGGGGCGGCAAATTAAACTTTGAAATTTTGCACCCCCTAAACAATCTCCTAGATCCGGCCCTGTCTGAAGCCACCTTATAAAAAAAAAGATGAAGGCACCTTATAAAAAAAAAGATCAAAATCATCAATTTGTAACACCTTAATAAATAAAAATATAATCTTGAATAATTTTAATATTATTATGATGTCAAATTAAAAATATTTATGTCATAAAAATTAATTAAAAAGTTAGCAGACATCATTAACACACACTATCGGTAAACACTCTATAGAAGTATTAAAATGGTTAGTCAAAGTTGTGTTTTTAATGTGCAAAATTAGTTTGAAAGACTAATAAAAATAAAAACAAATGCAAAAAAAAACCCAATGGAATTTTAACAAAATTATTATTCGCCTGCGGCGAACCCTCACCATACTTTTTTTTTTGCCATAGCAAAATAGAAGAAAAAATGAAAAATCAAAAGGTCCACAAAAAAAAAAAAAAAAAAAAAAAAAAAAAAAAAAAAAAAATTAGGCTTTGGTTCTCCTGCGGGGAACCCTCGCCATTCCTTTTTTGCCAATGCAAAATTGAAAAAAAAAAAAAAATTAATAAATGAAAAAAATGTCCACCATTAAAAAAATCTGGTGTGACTGGCGCACAGCACACAACTTTCTCTTACCCTTCGGTAAGAGAAAGTTGCGCACTGTGCTGGTCACACCAGATTTTTTGTGTCGAGATATATTTAGTTTCCGATAGCACCTTAGTTTCAAACTTGCATTTTAAATGTTGACTGCTTCAAATAAACTATGGTTATTTTTCAAAATTTTAATCTCATATTTGGACATTTTATACACAATATAGAATCGTAAATAAATACAAAATTTCATAAGAATTGGAAAAAAAAATTTTAAATGCGTAAAAAGTTCCAAAGGGGACCCCCCTTTTGAATCGAAATTAACATACAAATCCCTATAGGAAATTAACATTGTTTCTATGCGAAGATAAGGTGGAAAGGGAATTTAAAAAGAGTAGAGAGAGACGATAATGTTTGCAAGTGGGAGAGATATATATATATGTTTTCTTTGAAACAATTAAAACAGAAATAAAAAAAAATAAATGGGAATTTAAATAATAATTGATTTTTAATCTAATAAAAAGAAAAAGATTTAAATGCCGTTACCATGGCAACCATTTCTATCTTTCCTATGAAGAACAAGAGTAAAGTGGTCTTCAGAAGATTTCAACGGCAAAATGAGAATATACATTTTAAAGAGCATCTAAAAAATAATTGATTTTTGAATTTTAAAAAAAATCCTTGGAGGGAATTTTGAGAAAATCGAAAAAAACTGAAAAGTACATCAGTAAAGTACTAGTACTTTCTGGCCGATTTTGTTCAAAAGCTTATTTTGACATTCTTCAAAGGTACCTAAGTTAAATATAAAATTTCAATCCGGTAGCTCAATTCCTTCATGCTAAAAATCTGTCCACACATACAGACACACATACATACATACATACACACACACAGACCAATTTGCGGGACCCACTTTTTTGGACTCAGGGGACCTCAAAACATGTATATCCATCAAAATCTCGACATCGAATTTTTGACATGATCGCAATACTTTCTCTCTATATATATATTACATATATACATAGGTAAGAGAAAGTAAAATCTATAATATTTTACCAAACAGTTTGGAGATGAATAACTGAAATAAATACAAAAAGCATTTTTAATTTTAAAATTATTTCAATTTAATATTTTTATAAATAATTATTCTCTATTAGCAGGGGCGCCGGAACGAATTTGAATCAGGGGGGGGGGGGGGGGCAAAAAATTTTTTTTACAAAATTAAAATAATTTAATATGTTCAAATAGTTTAAAACAAAAACAAATCTACTATAAAACTTTAAAAATTTTAAATAAAATCACAATTTTAATAAAATTAAAATTTTAAAAAATTTGCTAGTGATTTTATCAAAAATTTTTGGAAAAAATTTGAAAAAAATTGAATTTCTTACTCTTTTAATTTTTTTAATTTAGAAGATTTTATTTTTCAAAAGTAAAAATATATCATTTTTAAAAATAAATGAAATAAAAGAAGAAATTTTGCCCCCCTCTGCCCCCCCCCCCCTGTAGGATGCCAGGTATTTCATATATAGGCTAAGAGAAAGTAAAAAGTAAAAATCTGGTGTGACTGGCGCACAGCACACAACTTTCTCTTACCCTTCGGTAAGAGAAAGTTGCGCACTGTGCTGGTCACACCAGATTTTTTTTGTCGAGATATATTTAGTTTCCCATAGCACCTTAGTTTCAAACTTGCATTTTAAATGTTGACTGCTTGAAATAAACTATGGTTATTTTTCAAAATTTTAATCTCATATTTGGACATTTTATACACAATATAGAATCGTAAATAAATAGAAAATTTCATAAGAATTGGAAAAAAAAATTTTAAATGCCTAAAAAGTTCCAAAGGGGACCCCCTTTTGAATCGAAATTAACATACAAATTCCTATAGGAAATTAACATTAGGTCTATGAGAGAAGGCGGAGAGACAGGCGATAATGTTTGCAAGTGAGAGAGAGAGAGAGTGATATATGTTTTCCCGGAAACAATTAAAGACACAAATAAAATAAAAAAAAATGGGAATTTAAATAATAATTGATTTTTAATCTAATAAAAAGAAAAAGATTTAAATTCCGTTACCATGGCAACCAGTTCTATCTTTCCTATGAAGAACAAGAGTAAAGTGGTGTTCAGAAGATTTCAACGGCAAAATGAGAATATACATTTTAAAGAGCATCTAAAAAATAGTTGATTTATGAATTTTAAAAAAAATCCTTGGAGGGAATTTTGAGAAAATCGAAAAAAACTGAAAAAGTACATCAGTAAAGTACTAGTACTTTTTGGCCGATTTTGTTCAAAAGCTTATTTTGAGATTCTTCAAAGGTACCTAGCTTAAATATAAAATTTCAACCTCCTAGCTCAATTCCTTCATGCTAAAAAAATCGTTACACACACACAGACGCACACACACACACACACACACACAGACCAATTTGCGGGACCCACTTTTTTGGACTCAGGGGACCTCAAAACATGTATATCCATCAAAATCTCGACATCGAATTTTTGACATGATCGCAATACTTTCTCTCCTATATATTTCATATATAGGGTACGAGAAAGTAAAAAATGGGAATTTAAATAATAATTGATTTTTAATCTAATAAAAAGAAAAAGATTTAAATTCCGTTACCATGGCAACCAGTTCTATCTTTCCTATGAAGAACAAGAGTAAAGTGGTCTTCAGAAGATTTCAACGGCAAAATGAGAATATACATTTTAAAGAGCATCTAAAAAATAATTGATTTATGAATTTTAAAAAAATCCTTGGAGGGAATTTTGAGAAAATCGAAAAAAACTGAAAAAGTACATCAGTAAAGTACTAGTACTTTTTGGCCGATTTTGTTCAAAAGCTTATTTTGAGATTCTTCAAAGGTACCTAAGTTAAATATAAAATTTCAATCCGGTAGCTCAATTCCTTCATGCTAAAAAAATCGTTACACACACACAGACACACAGACACACACACACACACACACACACACACACACACAGACCAATTTGCGGGACCCACTTTTTTGGACTCAGGGGACCTCAAAACATGTATATCCATCAAAATCTCGACATCGAATTTTTGACATGATCGCAATACTTTCTCTCTCTATATATTTCATATATAGGCTAAGAGAAAGTAAAAATCTAGTGTGATGGTCGCACAGCACACAACATTCTATTACCCTTCTGCAAGAGAAAGTTGTGCTCTGTGCTTGTTACACCAGATTTTCTGTGTAGACATATATTTTGTTTCCGACAGTAAGATACATTCGAATTTCAAGATGTAAAATTTATAAGTTTGGGGAAAATATTTATATTTTGTTACAATGGCAACCATTTTCCAATCTTTCCTATGAAGTACAAGAGTAAAGTGGTCTTCAGAAGATTTCAATGGGATAATGAGAATATACATTTTAAAGAGCATCTAAAAAATAGTTGATTTTTGAATTTTAATCAAAATCGTTGGAGCGAATTTTGAGAAATTCGAAAAAAACTGAAAAAGTGCATCAGTAAAGTACTTTTTGGCCGATTTTGTTCAAAAGCTTCGTGTCACGTCCCAGAGGGGTTCCTTATTTAAATATAAAATTTCAACCTCATAGCTCTTTTCGTTCTTAACGTTCAAGAGATTACAGGAAAATTAATTTCATCCCGAAATTGCTATAATTTTTTGAGTTATTCATTCCCAAAATTACCATTTCTCCCATAGGAAATGTATAGAGAAATATGTATTCTTTGATGTATTTGGTGTATTCTTGGAATGTAAACAAATCCTCAAGCAGGCCCTGAATTGGAAAAGTAATGATAATTTTTTTTTCAGCCCAATGGTGGGTTGCTAAACGGGTACAATAAAAAAAAATTTTTTTCATAATTAAGTAAAGGCGAGGGGCGTCCATAAATCTCAAACCTCGGTTACTGGCTGTGAAGTCGCCAGTATCCTCTTCTATCACTCGGTGCTGGTCGTGGTGCCGTCATCATCAATCTCTCGTCTCCTGGCTCTTGGGCTGCCAGAATATCTTACTCTGTCTGGGAGAGAGACTACCATAACTACATTTTCTTGTCTTCGGGCCGAGAGACGGCCACCGCTTGCAACATATTTGCCGAGAAACGTCCGCCTTCACTTGCGGTTCGGAAGAAGGTCGGCCAGCTGCTACCGAAACATCAAGACGCCAGTCATCTATCATTATTCCTTTTTTACTTTCTCTTACCTATGTATATATGTAATATATATATAGAGAGAAAGTATTGGTTTCATGTCAAAAATTCGATGTCGAGATTTTGATGGATCTTCACGTTTTGAGGTCCCCTGAATCCAAAAAAGTGGTTTTCGCGACATGGTCTGTCTGTCTGTCTGTCTGTCTGTGTGTGTGTCTGTGTGTGTTCAATTTTAAGCATGAAGGAATCGAGCTATGAGGCTGAAATTTTATATTTAAGTTAAACACCCCCGGGACCGACAAAATAAGCTTTTAATCAAAATCGGCCAAAAAGTACTAGTACTTTACTGATGTACTTTTTCAGTTTTTTTCGATTTTCTCAAAATTCGCTCTAACGATTTTGATTAAAATTTAAAAATCAATTATTTTTTAGATGCTCTTTCAAATGTATATTCTCGTTTTGCCCTCAAAATTGTTTGAAGACCACTTTACTCCTGTGCTTCATAGGAAAGATAGGAGAAATAAATGGTTGCCATGGTAACCGAATTTAAATCTTTTTCTTTTTATTAGATTAAAAATCAATTATTATTTAAACGCCCATTTTTTTTTTTTTTCGGAGAAAACATATCTCTCTCTCTCACAAAACTATCTTCTCTCTTTCTACGCGTTTTAAATTTTTCTACCTTATCTTCGCATAGGAACAATGTTAATTTCCTATAGGGATTTGTATGTTAATTTCGATTCAAAAGGGGGTCCCCTTTGGAACTTTTTACGCATTTAAAATTTTTTTTCCCAATTCTTATGAAATTTTGTATTTATTTACGAATCTATTTTGTGTATAAAATGTCCAAATATGAGATTAAAATTTTGAAAAATAACCATAGTTTATTTGAAGCAGTCAACATTTAAAATGCAAGTTTGAAACTAAGGTGCTATGGGAAACTAAATATATCTCGACACAAAAAATCTGGTGTGACCAGCACAGTGCACAACTTTCTCTTACCGAAGGGTAAGAGAAAGTTGTGTGCTGTGCGCCAGTCACACCAGATTTTTTTATAATATTTTTCAATAAAATTTCTTAAATTGATTTTTTTTTTTTTAATAAATTAGGCTATAATTTATTTTTTTATTTTGCGAGTAGATCTCCCTGATTACGTCCCCCAAATCCACCCCCTTTTGGACCACTGTATAAACGTTGCGACTGTAACGGGCAAATCAGATGCATCCAAACACAATGTTTCTTTATTTTTTCAAAAATTAACATTTGCTTCTACATCACTCTCAAAATTGACCGGACTATACTGTTATAAGTAAATATATAGTATAAGTATTCGATCGCAAAAAAACTTCCGTGTAGAAAGTGTAATAATTGTCTCATAATAAATTCTAATTTATTTTAAAAGAGAACGACTAAAATCAAGTAGAAGAGGAATTAAGAGTGAACCTGGCATAGATAAGTCCACGAATAAAAAAAACTTTATTCTCTACATCAGTCCCACCCATCGCTTTAAAAATTTATATTTTTTTTTTTTAATTATAATTTTGTTATGTTCAGTGAGGGACAACATTAAGTCCCACCCATGCGTTTTCTACTTGTGATTATTTCATTGTTTTTAAAAAAATATTATTTATTTTTTAATGGAAACTTTCATGGCTCAAACCTAGAAAATTTCTAATAAAAATTTTCATTTTAAATATCCTTTTTTTTTTTTTTTTTTTTTCATCAAGAACCATAATCAAATAAAAAGTACAATATTTTTTGCTGTGTTCAAATATAGTATTACATTTGAAAACTATAGAACTATACTATACAGAAGTGTTGGTACTTTTAGTGTGTCGCGGAATTGTCGACTTAATACTGTATAAGTGTGTCGCAGCTAAAAATAGTTTGAGAAACTCTGTTGTAGAGGTTTCAACGGAAAATCACACAAGTACCCTGCCCAACGCCTATATGAAAGATGGAAGGAGAGGCTAACATAAAGGAAGAAGTGAAAAAGGTACTCTTAACACAAGTAAATTATTTAGTTTGAAATTATAAATCTTAAAAAATTCATTTATATTCATTATTAATAATTTATAAAGTGATTTTTATTAAGAGGTTTAAAATATATTGTTATTTTTTCTTTTAGGATTATCTCACATTAAGATTTCTTAAATTAGTTTTAAAAAAATTAAATTTACATATATACAAATAAGATAATAGACAAGACATTTACATAAGCATATATTAAAAAAAGTTTTATTCAAAGTTCAACTCAAGGGAAAGTTACTATATTACTTTTATAGGGACTACCGCCCTCGTAAACTTTATGGTGTTGGAAGACTCCACTTTCCAAAACCCTCTCAGGAACAAAATAATAAAAATTTATTTATAATTCTATATTATGAGTGCGATTTATTGTAATGACAAGTTTACTAAATAATATTTATTTTTTTAGTTTGCTGAAAAGAATAGAGATCTGCCTTATTTTTGATTGATGTTAATACTACTACTATTTGTAGAAGGGATAACAAGATTTACATTTCCGCTTTATCACTCATATAATAAATATAAGTTAAATTAGCTATGCCCTGAGTTAAGAGACTCTTGGTGATACCGTATTACTACGTATTTAGGTTGCCCTGTTTTTTTATAAAAAATAATTTTTTGAATAGAAGTCAATTCATAAATGAGAAATTTGAAAAAAAAAAACTGTTGCGTCTTACAGGGTGCCCTAAAAAGAAATAAACATTTGAAAAATGAATAAAAAAAAATGTAAGACAATAGAAATGTACCATGTACTGCATTCTACTTTGGAAATCAGGGAGTCGAGGGATAAATAACCCAGACAACCATGTTTCTAACATCAATTTTGCCGGCATCAGCTGCTGCCGCGAGCCTTTATTCAAATTGTCGTTGACTTATACGTTGAAAATGGTTTCTTCATTGGAATAGCGGATATTTATTGTTTTGGAGTTTCGCCGCCGGGAATACTGAAGTTAGGGGTCATAAAAATTTAGCCAAAAAGCTCAACTATTACGAAAATTTGCAAACAGAAGCCTGCTGATGCCATGAATAAATGCGATATGTTCGCGAACGCTATCCTGTAGGATATGGTTGCTGGATATTTTATACTGGTTTATCGATTTTGAAAACTTTTGGCTTTCAGACGTGACATATTTTTCCATCGACGGAATTCCCTGATTTCCAAAGTAAATATTAGAATATTTCTGCCATTTCCTTTAACTTTGTTAGTTTTTACTTTCTCTTACCTATATATGAAAATATATTGAGAAAAAGTATTGGATTCATGTCAAAAATTCGATGTTGAGAAAAACAATGAAGGAATTAATCTAACAAGTTTAAATTTTATATTTAAGTTAGATACCCTCCTGAGGCGTGAAAATAAGCTTTTAATCAAAATCGGCCAAAGAGTACTAGTACTTTACTGATGTACTTTTTCAGTTTTTTCAATTTTCTCAAAATTCGCTTCAATGATTTTGATTAAAATTTATAAATCAATTATTTTTTAGATCATTCAAAATGTATATTCTCATTTTGCTTTTGAAATCTTTTGAAGCACACTTTACTCTTGTTCTTCATAGAAAAGATAGGAGAAATGGTTGCCATGGTAACAAAATATAAATATTTTCCCATTTACATTTTGAATTTTAATACATCTATATAGGTGGAAACTAAATATATGTCGACACAAAAAATCTGGTGTGACAGAACACAACTTTCGATTACCGAAGTTAAGAGAAATTGTGTGCTGTGCGACCATCACACTAGATTTTTAATATTGTTTGTTCTCATCATTTTTTTATTCATTTTTCAAATTTTCAGCTCTTTGGGATACCTTGTTTATAATAATAATAAAATTTACCCTTTAATAGAAATTTAATTTATTTGTTTTTTCTTATTTCTTGATCTGGAACAAGCTCTCTGGCTGATTTAAATCCAAAAAGAATTTTATCTCTCTCGGATCTTTTGGAGGCAAGAAATTGATCCATGGTTCCATGTACACGATCAAGAATTCCTAATACTCCGTAACATTGAGTAAACCTGCAAAATAAATTTTATCTTAATATTAGTATATTATTTATAATTGTATAAAGGATAAATATTATTAAAGCTAAATGAGGTCTACTTTTGCTAGTGATAGGTACTCGAAAAAGCCAGTCACCTCAAATTCAGAGCCGCCGAAAGAAATGCTGGGCCCAGGGGCTGTATCAATATATTACGGACCTCCTCCGCTTCCCATCAAAAAAAAAGGTTTAGTTTTAAATCTGAACATATCGCCTGCTGAAAATCATAGAGGCGAAAGTCCGAAAAATCAATTTTTGAGTTGAGCCTACCAAACGTTGTTAAAACGTCTTCTCTTTTGAGTGTCAAAGTGGCGAAAATAAATTTCCATTCTTTGCTATTGATTCTGGCCTATTCATTTGTTGCCCGTCTATATAAATTTATATGTTTAAAAAAACTTTCAAATGCCTTTTCTCGAATTGTTCATTTTCGGACTTTCGCCACTTTGATTCTCAGCAGGTGATATATGTTTCAGGAGGAAAGGAAAATTCATCATTATTTTTTTTCATGACCCACTAAGAGTTAGAGCTTAACATTCGGTTAGTCGCGCTGGATCTGTGAGATCCACTAGCTTCATATAGAGTCGTATAGTGCTATTGTTTTGGAGTGGGAGATTACCCATAACAGTATCCTCCTATCTTGACCTGCTTCACACTTAAGTGTTGATTTGATTTTTCGAAAGATAACATATACTGCCCAGGTGCGTTAGGTATCTGTGGGATCCGCCAAGTGTGTAAATATTTATTTTTTATTCAGTTATATATATATATATATATAATTTTTACAATCGTAATATTTCTTTCATGAAATTGAGGGGTTGGATCTCAGCTGTAGATGTTCAATAATATCAAAGAAAACCCCAAATAATAAATTAACAAATACTTGCAAATTTGGTCGCTGCTGATCTTACAGATCCATAACCCACCTGGGTAGTATATGTCACCTTCAATAAACATCTATATCAATAATGATGTTTATATTTATCTTAATCAACCAAATGAATGAGACTGATATTGTTTCAAAATTATCAACGTTTCCTCATATGGATCTCTCAGATCCATAGCGAATATTCGTGTAACTTTAGGGTTGCGCCTAACCGAGTGTTAAAAGGAAAAATTTGAATGAAAAGATTTTTAAATATTTGTTTATTATTGAAATATATAGAGATAGGACAATCTATTTATAATTTTTTTCATTAGAAATTTGTTTAACAAATCAGTCAGGGACGGGGCAAATGCCCCTGCCCCTCCCCTCTCCCCCCAAGATGAAGAAAATGGTAATTCTAAGCTTAGCCATTAAGTACTACACCAAGCCAAAAAAAATTTGCCCCCCCCCCCCCTCCCCCAAAGCAAAATCTGAAATGACGTTCCTGATATCAGCACTTGAATATGTTAGTTTGCATCAGTGTCTTGCCCAAATGCTTGTCTTATTGTCATTAAGAAAATTGGGTCACTAATTTCTACCAAAAAAAATAAATTAATTTCAGGAGCAGTGGCTGAATGTATAATGAATGTAGTGAGGAGATCAAGGCAGCCGAAAGCAATAAAAGAAAAAATATTTTTTTTTCTGCCTTATTTCTAACACTTGTCGACGTTTCGGCCGATATTCCGGCCTTCATCAGGACAATGTGCTATTTGCCTCGAGATTAAAGGGGCTCTTAGCAACCTCTGATGTATTTTTGGCCCTCGAACATTCGTCTGCTAACTTCTGGTTCAGTCATGACATCAGACAAATGTTCGCGCCAACAATACATCAGGAGTTGCCAAGAACCTCTTTAAGGTCGAGGCAAACAGCACATAGTATGATAAAGGCCGAAACATCGACAAGTGTTTGAAATAAAGCTGAAGAGAAATATATTTTTTCTTTGTTGCTTTCGGCTGAAATATATTTTTTCTTTGTTGTTTTCGGCTGCCTTGATCCTCACTACTCAAAAATAATAAATTTCCGCGCAATTCTCAAGAATCTGCAATGAATTGGAAATAATGCGTTTTCGAGCACAAAAGGCATCTAAATAGAGATTCCTATATTTGATACTATACGCTACAATGAATTAAAATTTACTTGATGAAATCTTATTGTTAAATAAAAAAAATCACTTGAAATGATGGAAGTCATGTCGTTCTGGAGAAGGCAAAAATGGAAGATGATATCCACTATGCTCGTTGAGTGTAAACATAATTGCCATGCTCAAATAGATCCAGGCGGTGACCACATGGGCGCCAACGATCCATATTCCCAAAAAGAGAGGCATAAGGTTGCTCACAAGATGTTCTATTGGATTGGAATAGATTGCGGTCATCGCTATTGGGGCGGTCCATTCGTGGTGTTGCTTGTGAATGAAACGATAAAACCATTTGTGATGTAATAGTCTGTAAATAAAAATAATAAATTAGATGGAACTATAATTTCTTAATAAATAAAACATTGATAAACAATGTAAAATATGTTAACACGGTTTTTAGATTATTTCAGGGCTTGGTAATGATACTTATGATGATACCATATTTTTTTTTTTTTTTTTTAAAGAATAAACTTACACCTGCTTATATTACTGACAAGTAATCTCTAACAATTACCGAGAAAAATTAATTGTGATGCGGAAAGTGAAAAGGGACCTCTTGTCGGAAATTTCCAAATTGATTTATTGAGATTTTATTGTAGAGGATAATTTCCTGAACATTTTAAGACCAAATTCACTATAATATCTCAAAAACTAAACTGTGTACTGTGCTTGTCACACCAGATTTTTTGTGTCGAGATTTATATTTTGTTACCATGCCAACCATTTCTCCTTATCTTTCCTATGGAGTACAAGAGTAAAGTGGTCTTCAAACAATTTTGAGATCAAAATGAGAATATACATTTGAAAGAACATCTAAGAAATAATTGATTTTTGAATTTTAATCAAAATTGTTAAAGCGAATTTTGAGAAAACAAAAAAAAACTGAAAAAGTACATCTTTAAAGTACTAGTACTTTTTGGCCGATTTTGATTAAAAGCTTATATTCATGCTTCAGGGAGGTGTCTAACTTAAATATAAAATTTCAACCTCCTAGCTCAATTCCTTCATGCTTAAAATTGAAGATAGGCACACAGATTGACAGACACACAGACATGTCGCGAAAACCACTTTTTTGGATTCAGGGGATCTCAAAACGTGTATATCCATCAAAATCTCGACATCAAATATTTGACATAACTCCAATACTTTCTCCCTATTAACTTATATAGAGTTAAGAGAAAGTAAAAAACGGAATGTTGAGGAAAACGCATTTAAACACAATGAAAAACTATTTAAATCTATCATTTTGTAGTATTTATCGGATTTTCATCGCTAAAATTACCGAATGAACCTGTATAAAAATATTTTTGGCCTAATTAGATCATTTTGCTTCGCCGACAAGAGGTCACTTTTCATTTTCCGTATCACAATTAATTTCTTTGTCAAGTTTTCGGAATTTAATAATAAATATTAAAGCGTATGAAAAGTAAGTTCTTCATTATTACCAATCAATTAATGTCCTAGTGTCATGTGATTTAATTTGTTTGAAAAACTTACATCAGTTAACTACCATCTTTTACTAAAGACCAATAAAAAATATTCATGTAAAGATTATACTGTACATGCAAGGAAAATAACTACTTGAGAGTTAAATAATATTATACCTGTGAGAATAATAAAAGCCAACTTCTTCAATTAAAACCATTGTGAATATTTGAAATACTATGGTATGAAAATAAGGCAGTTTTTGTAAATCAGGTTGCCGCGATTCCATCATTTTTCCAAAAATTAATATTGCTGCTATGGATACAATAAAAAAATTGAAAAATACTTGTTTCACCATCTGTAAAAAAAAATTATTGAAATAATAAATAGAGTGTTTATTAAATTATTTTTCACATATTATTTTATTTACAACAAATTCTCAGGAATTTAGTTAAAATGTTGTACTTAGGCTGTATTCACCCGGATATACTCAAATCTCCCAGCGTTTGGGTAACCAAGAGACTTGACATGTGTAATTAGGGATGAGGTATCGAAAAAAGAATGGATACGTGTGCTTGATATCGTATCGAAACCAGAAAGTATCGATAACAGGTGAGTATCGAGTATTTTTTTAAGTATTTTTTCCTTTTTATAAGTCTTTTCGGCATCTTAAGTTGATGACGTCAAAGGGCACATCGGAAGGTCAGTGCGATATATGCCACTGTCTTCAGAGTAATGAACACCAGGAGGACGGGTTGATTCGCAGCGTGCGGGCGTCTGGTCCCAAATGATTTTTTTTTCTTTTAAGGGGCTTCCTCAACCCAAATACTGAAAAATAAGGCTGTTCAATTAGTTTTTAATTTGGCTTTTATATTTAATATTTGCACGGTTCCACAAAGATTTTTTTTTTTTTTTGGAGGGGTGGGGACAGGTTAAGAGGACAGGTGTAGTTGATAGGAAACTGACAATTTAAGTAGAGGCCGTGTGTATATGGCAACTTCAGTCTCGAGGCTACCAGTCTACCAGGTCGAATAGTCGACAAGTATCTTAGATTTCAGTATCCCCTTATGAATAGAGCCTCAATTATTCTAAATAACAAAACTGTCATCCCTAAACAACGATATATGGACCCTGTACGCATTAGTGTGTCAAGCGCTAGCTACCGAGTTTTGAGAAAATTAACAATAAAGTTTTTTGTTTTCATTGGATTCTATATAATTTTTTTGTCAATTGTGCAAGTAACATTAAATATAAATTTTTTTAGGACATATTTCATAAAAAATACTATTAATTAGAGCATTTGACGCTTGACACACTAATGCATAACAGGGTCCATATATCGTTATATTGTTCAACTTTCAAATTATCTATCTGTATTAATTAATGTTTCTGTGCAGGAAAAATTGTGAATTTCTATTTTTAATGATTATTATTATTATTGATTCTAATTTTGTGTAAAAAAATTCAATAAAATAAATTTTTGTCACCTTGAGAAATTTTGACTTTTCTAAAGGTTCATTAGCGCCAGGTTGTATTTTATATTTCCTTAACGCAGCAGGTTTTCCAGTGAAGTCCATAAAAACATAGAGACTTCCAACAATCGTGTATACCAAAAACATTACTATAGTAGTTACTGAAAAGAGAAAAAATAAAAATATTAATATATAGATATATATGAAAAATAATTAAAAAATCTTGTGTGACTGGTCGCACAGCACACAACTTTCTCTTACTTTTGGTAAAAGAAAGTTGTGTTATGTGCTTGTCACACCAGATTTTTTTGTGTCGACATATATTTAGTTTCCGCCGATATATTAGAATTCAAGGTATAAAATTTATAAGCAGGGGAAAACATTTGTATCAAGAGTATCTAAAAAATCATTGATTTATGAATTTTAATCAAAATCGTTGTAGAATTTTGAGAAAATCGAATAAAACTGAAAGTATATCAGAAAAGTTATTAATTTAATACTTTAATAAACAAATACAATGAAATTGGCGTTTTACTCCTTCACTTTCGTTCAAGTTTTGAAATTTTTAAGTCAGTTCTTTCCAAATAACAAGACGAAATTAATAAAAAAAGTTGAAATTCAATTAATTTGAGATCAAATTTATTTGATATAAAAAGGCTACGGTCTATATTGTTCAAAAGGGATGGTTTATGGCCTAACATAAAAGACCCTCCCTCAGGTAAATTAATACAGACATTGCATATCTAGTGGTGAATCAATTGGGCTGCCTAACTAGTAGGCGTCTTTCAAAAAGCCCAGGGTGCGAAATCTAATGTTCGTCTTGGTAAATAAAACAAATAATGACAGACTTGCAATATTTCGATTACAATATTAATTGAATAAAAATAATTTTCTTTACCTATAAGATTAAAATGTTATATCGTCGATCCAGTACAAGACCTGTCTAACTCAACAAAAAAGCGATTTTTCAGGAGAGCCGATTAAAGTTTCTGCTTTTCCTTTCCGTTCATAAGCGTTGTCTGCGTTATCCGATTGCTGGAATTTTGCACGAATCATCACAATCATAGAACTCTTCTATTAGTTTCCAAAAGTTTTTCCCACTCTCAATACCATTATTATTTTTTCCAGCAATTTATGGGAAAAACTTCGAGATGATCCTTTCTTGCACCGAAATATTTCAGGTTTTTTAAAGAGATGATTCATTCTTATGAGGCCCCCAGCTCCACAAATACAAGATGGCTCACTTACTCGCGCTCAATCTAGGAGTGATCCACTAAGCTGTTTAAAAAACGGACTTGGACAAAGATAGTAGAGGCAATTTGAAAATAATTTGTGCAAACAACTCAAAATTGCATTTTTTGAGTTAGACCGACTTTGAACTGTACCGACGATATAATAAAATTTCAAGGGGCCCTTACATGATCAGTCTGACTGAATCAGTTCAACCGTCAGTATTTTCTTCATTCAAGTATAATTTTACACTTATCATTCAGACTACCAGTCAGAATCAAGTTCTTTTTAGCTCATTCGACTGTGGGAAACCACTTTTTCTTCATAACTAAACTAACTTAGTTCCCTGCCATTAAGTAACAATGAAAAACCAAAAGAAAACGGCCACCAGTCCTTCAGTCTTGCCCATACACGTTCAGTCAAAACGCCATTCCGCTCAAATACTGACAGTCTGACTGATCGTGTAAGGGCCCCTTTACAATTAATTTTGACCAAGAATAAATGCACCTATTGTTGGAATAACCATAACGTATCTAATATATGAGAAATATTAACATGAATTGAGAAAAAAATTAAAATTACCCCCTGTCCAATAATAATAAGAGTCGTCTCCGTATGTTTCAAGGATATTATCCCATTTCTTTTGCCAAAATTCTCCAAGAGCTGTCCATGAATTCCTAAAAAGAAAAACATTTTTAACCAATTAAAATAATAAAATAATAGTAATATAATCAGTGGCAGTTTTAGGGGAGAGGAAGGGCAAAATTTTTGATGTAGGGAAGGGAGAGGCAGTGGAAGGAGTGGGTAGTAATGGGATAATAATGATTTATTATATCGTGACTAGGGCTGTGCAAAATAATCGATTTAAAAACTAATTCCACTAGGTCGTAACTTAAATATAAAATTTCAAACTCGAATTTTAATTCCCTCATGCTTTAAATTGAACACAAAATCGAATAATCCGATTATTTGCCAAAATAGATTAATCAGAATAATTGATTATTTTTTTTCATAATCGAACACCACTATTCCATTAGTACAACAACTAGTTTTTTTTCGCTTCAGAATTATCCATTGTAAACTTACCTACATGATAAAAATATACTAGTCAAATAAATACTTGTTGCAAGATATCCACTCAAGCATTGATTAGAGCACTTCACGTAAGTTACGTGGGTCTAAAGTAGATAACTCAAAACTGAAAAAATTCGTATGGAACGATTTTATAGATCAGCATGGGCGTAGCCAGACTTCTTGTTAGGGGGGGGGGCCAACTCCTCGTTAGGGCGAAGAGGGGGGTTTGCAATTAATATCTACATAGAGTATTAATTATTTATTTAAATAAAATAAAAAAATTAAATTAATGTAGTGAATTGGAGTGTTAAAAAAAAAAATTCCAATGGGAAAAATATATATATATATATTTTTTTTAATTTTTTAGGACCAGCCAGGGGGGGGCAACGGCCCCCCTGCCTCCCCTGGCTACGCCCATGTAGATCAGGATTCAAATTAGCATTATTATAATAGAATCCTAGATTTTTAAAACTATATTTTCTTTACCAAATGTCATTTAATCTAAATTCTTTTTATTTGGTGATAAGGTATTAATATATCCAATTTACATTCGGGTTTTTATAATAAATACTCAGCCGTATTTTTCCATAATTGACAAAATAATTTTTCCAATTTTAATCTGTTGTTTGATGGATATTTTATTAATAAGGCGTCTTTCCCTCTTTAATGTTTATATTTAAACCCGACACGGGAAATTTTTTTGAACTTCTTCAAAACCCACATCCCATAGAAAAATTTTTGACAGTTTTAGATACCAAACAAGATTTTCTTGTTTCATGAACAAGTGGCTTATTATTGTGAACAAAAACCTTTAACTAAATTTAAATAAATATCTACTTCTTATGTTGTTGTTAAATGAATAAATGTCCTTCAATGCAAAAATAAAGACAAAAACAACAATAAACTTCTAATTAATTTTCTTTAAAATTGGAGAAATATTACAATTTTACAAATAATAGTCATTATTTAGATAAATATTTCTTTAAAAAATATTAAAATTTTTGTAATGTCTAAAGTTTGGTGAGACTGGCCGCATTACCCTCAGTAATATAAAGTTGTGTTCTATGCTTCACTTCAAATTTTTTTTTTCAAGCTTTGGGCCATTTAGACCTCATCCTTATTTATTTCAATTGATTGGTAGCCAATTCAATTGTTTAGGACGGAAAGCGAACCCGGGACCTCAGGCACGTGAAATTATTTCTTTCGACATATATTTCGGTTTCCGAGAATACATTAAAATTCAAGTTTCGTAATTTATAAACATTGGAATAATATTTAAATTTAGACAACATGGCAACTATTTCACCTATGAAGTACAAAAGTAAAATGTGCTTTAAACAATTGTGAGGCCAAAATGAAAATATACATTTTAAAGAACATCTAAAAAATAATTGATTTATGAATTTTAATCAAAATCTTTAGGTTTTGAGAAAATCGAAAAAAAAAACTGAAAATATACATCAGTAAAGTACAGTGAGAGACAATATTAAGTCCCACCCATACGTTTTCTACATGTGATTATTTCATTGTTTTTAAAAGAATATTAATGGAAACTTTCTTGGTACAAACCTAGAAAATTTCCAATAAAAATTTTCATTTTCTTTTATAAAAACAATGAAATAATCACAAGTAAGAAAACGCATGTGTCGGACTTAATATTGTCCCTCACTGTACAAGTACTCTTGAGCCTTTTAATCAAAAACTGAGATATTTTGTTTACAAACACATAGAGTCCATTTTGCAAATATTAATTTTAGCGAAATAGTATATGTACGTATATATAAAAATTTTAGACAACTTATCAACATTGTTTTGAAAACTTTTTAATATCTTTTATAACCTTGAGTAAATATTTTTTTACTAAACCCACAATAAATACTGTCAACTGGGGATACTTTGATCAATTTTAAAGTTAATAATAATAATACTGTTAGTCTTTTAATGTTAAAAATGAAATAAAAATCTAAGAAATGGAACTAGATTGATATTTAAAGGTTTCACTTTAACATGAAAGGCTAAAAATAATATAGTTGATCAAAACGGAATTGATATTATACTACAATACCAAAAAAAAAAAAAAAAAATTGCCAAAAAGTGAGAAACTTACATAAGGAATTGGTTATTGATGGCAACAATGCCAAGGACGAGGACGAGTAGAGCCCAATTGAAAAGTTGCCTGAGCGAGTTTGAACTGTGCTGAACTTGAACCATGTCGTCCAGCCAGTTGGCGAGTTGCAAGTCAATTGAGTTGAATTGAGATTCGCTCAGATGGCAATTTTAAGATCTCTCTCTCACTCCTTCTCACTCTGATTGGTTATAATGAGATGACGAGACATGACCGCCCCAACTTCAGGTGACGGCTTCTAAAATTATCAACAAAAGAATGTTATTAGTATTAAAAAAAAAAAAAAAAATTCATTATCAGTATTTAGATTGAAGTTTATTATTTTTACATGGTAATATAATTTAAGTATGGTTAAGCAGAGCAGAGCCTTCCGTGTCCAATCCCAACAATCAACTTTTTTTTTTAACACATTTTTTTCTCATTCACACAGTCTTTTCGGCAACTTAGGCCATATAAGACTTTGACGACCGTTATTATTTATAATATCTATTGGGGGTCCAAGGTATCTAAATGGCTTAAATAAAATCATAGGACTGCCTGGGACTCGAACCCGCGACGTTCGGTATAGAAGGTAGCCGCGCTACCAACTACACCGAGCCCGAGGGCACATTAACTTTTAAATTTAAGTTATATTTTTTTAACAAACAATAGTATATTATTTATATTTATGATAGTAAAGATTTAATATATTTATTTAATATATAAAATATCATAAATAATATCTACCTATCTGTTTGTAATTAACATAAGGAAAAAATATAAATATAAAATATGACTTGTAATAATAATAATAAATTTATCCTCTGGCCTTGTGAAAAAAACTGCTTATTTATATACGTATACATTTTTACTTTCTCATACCTATAGATGTAAGTATATTTATAGACAAACTATTGGTTTCATGACGTGGAGATTTTTATGGATACACACGTTTTGAAATCCCTTGAGTCCAAAAAAGTGGTTTTTGCAACATGGTCTGTCTGTCTGACTTTGTCTGCCTATGAACAAAATATCTCAAGAATGAAAAGAGCTAGGAAGTTTAAATTTTATTAATTAAAAACTCGGTGAGCCGCAGTGGCACCGTTTCTACTGATGGTCGGTAGGTATTATTGAAAAAAAAATTTACGATTTTTTTCAATTTTTCATTAATTTTTAATTAAGAATTTTTGGTTAAGGAAAACCTCGGTCCTAGAATCGTCTAAATTTTAAATTTTATATTTAAATTAGGCACCCCCTGGATCGTGATTCGAAGCTTTTGAACAAATTAGTGCTAGTACTTTACTGAAGTACTTTTTCAGTTTTTTTTCTATTTTCTCATCGTTCCAACGATTTTGATTAAAATTCAAAAAATTTTTAGAAGCTCTTTAAAATGTATATTCTCATTATGTCCTTGAAATCTTTTGAAGCACACTTTTCTCTTGTACTTCATAGGAAAGATAGGCATGGGCGTAACTAGAGAATTTGGCTGGGGGGGGGGGGCATGGGACCAGCTATCTACCGGGAGGCCTGGTAAGCCCCATATTTTCTCAATTTTTTTTGGGGCAGGGAGCTTTCTGGAGGGGGGGAGGCCCCCAAGTTACGCCCATGAAGATAGATAGTATCTTCATCCATCCTCTTTCCATTTCTCCTTGCCATGGTAACAATATACGATAAATCGATACGATATCGTATAAATTTTTTGCCATATTTATAAATTTAAGTAAACCCTTGAAACATATAAAACCTAGAGAATGTTTTGTTGAATTAGAATCTATCAAATTTCAGCAATATACAATAAATATACAATTCAATTGAAATAAATATCTCTTGCTTGGGACGGGAAGCTAATGTCCTCTCTGACTCACGGGTCACAGCTTAGATATTTACTAAAACAAAATAATATTATTTTATTAAAGACAATTACTGATGGATTTATTCCTAGGCCCGTGAGCCCCGGGCCTAGGGGGGCAAAATTTTCGGAATACCAAAATTTTTGAGACGAAAAAATCTAAGGACAATTCATTTCAAAAATTTAATTATTTATAGATTAGTTGTTATGAATCTATAAAAAAATTTTTTATAGAATATATTATAAATCGGTTTTTCAATTTACTTTTTAATCTGTGGGTGCGATGTTAATTTTTTAATAGATCAATTATAATCTTTATTTTGAAAAAAAAAAGCTTTTTTTTTTTCAAACTGGGCCTAAGGCGGCAGCAAGCCTAAATCCGCCACTTATAATTTTTTGAAGACAAATGTTCGAGTGTATATATTTCTTAATAAGAGAGATGTCTAAAACGAGTTGTTGAAAAATTGCGTCATATAATTAAGGAAATGCGAGGGTCCGCCTCAGGCGTGTCCGTGTCAGCGGGATGGGAATCGCCCCCTCCCCCCTCCCATACCGAGCACGGAGCCGTCAGAGGCGGGCGGTGCGGCCAGTATATATATATAAATATCATATCATTTGTTAAATAGTAAACAGAATTAAATATATTAGATAATTGATATCTACCAGTAAATATTAAATTTCCTTAGACTTTAAACCCTAATGAATGAATAAGCATATTTTAGCTATTCATATACAAGTAGTATGATTAATTTTTTAATTATGATAATAATTTTGTTTTGTTTTTCGCAATCTAAGGTCAGATATATAAAAAAAAAATTTCTGTTATTTTACTTTAAATTATAAGTAAAATTTTTAAATGAATTTTGTTCGATTTCTAATGTATTGGATTTATGTTAAAAATTCGATGTCGAGATTTTTTTTAATCCAAGGAATTTAATTCCTAAGGATGCCGTGAACTTCAAAAGGTTGGGAAACTCTGTTTTAGATCAAGATAGGTTTGTACCTAAAGAAATTAAGAGTGGGGGGGGGGGGGGGAGGTAAGCCTGGCTTTTTCTTTCAAGTGGTTTCGAAACTAAATCAAATCACGGATAAGATATTATTTAATCTTCAGATTATTATTATATTTAGCTAATTTTTTTTTAAAGAAATTACAAAAGATTTATATAATGCTTTATATTTCTAAAGTTCATTGATATTCTTAATGATTATTTTTAATCTTTGTAATTATGATAAACTTATTATATATGAGCTTATCTTTAATATGAATGTAATTTTTTTTTTATTAGCTAAACAAAAAATATATTCAAAATAATGATTAAATGATTCTTAAGTTTTTGAAAATTTGTATGCTTACGAGATGCTTTTCGAGAGGGCTGTGAATTATCGAAAAGTGGGCGGTAGGTCAAAAATGATTGTGAACTTATCTAATCAAGATAATTATTGTTTTTACATATTTACCTTGACTTAGAGTATTGGCCTTCATCTATGTATGTCGATGAAGGCAAAAACATGACAGTTAATGTAAAAACGAATGAATTAATTCAGTCGTTTTTCATTCAGCAATTATCAACCTGTTTCATTGAAGTTTAATCTTCGACCACCCCTTTCCATATAAATATTATATAGGCCTATGAATATTATTTCGGATTATTCAAAAACATTGGTATGGTATTAAAATCTGGTGTGACTGGTCGCACAGCACACAACTTTCTCTTGCCGAAAGGGTAAGAGAAAGTTGTGTTCTGTGCTTGTCACGCCAGATTTTTTGTGTCGAGATATATATACTTTCCGAGAGTATGGTACATTTGAATTTAAAAAATTTATAAACAGAAAAAATTTTTATTTATATTAGAGTAAAGTGATCTTCATAAGATTTCAATGGCAAAATGAGAATTAACATTTTAAAGAGTATCTGAAAAATAATTAAAATAAAATAAGCGTAACTAGGGGGGTCCCGCCCCCTCTCCCCAGAAAGCTCCCGGCTCCAAGAAAAATTGAGTCAATAATGGGCCTCCCAGGCCCCCCGGAGGATGGCTGGTCCCATGGCCCCCAGCCAAATTCCCTAATTAAGCCCATGGAGGCAGCCATGAAATAATACTCTCAATCCTTTACTAATTAGCCTAAAACGTTTTGGTGCATTTATTATGCTTCATCTTCAGTCCATTGAATTATAATGTTGAAGTGTTTGTCATTTATGCTCGTTTGCAGCAACATATCTTAGATCTTAAGCGGGCTACACACGTAACTGCAAACTTGACAAGCATTACAACTTGACAAGATTGCACTTGCATGATTGTCAAGTTTGCAGTTATGTGTGTAGCCGCTTTTATATCTTACAATTGAATTTGAAACAGAAAATCGGGTTGAATAGGTAAAATGCCACATTTCGCTTTTTAGGTTATGGAAGGCTCGAGGCGAGCTTAAGAGCTAAGATGTTTTGGTGCAAATGGGCATAAATAGGTTTGTAATATTCTTAGTGGCCCTCGTTGATGTTGATTGTTGTACTGCGATGAACAATTGATGTGAATGCCCCGAAACGTTTCCGGTTAATTAGTAAAGGATACATTATTGGCTGCCACCGAGGGCCACTAAGAATATTAAAAACCTAATGTCCATTCATGTAATTAATTAACCTTTGATGCCCATTTGCACCAAAACATCTTAGATCTTGAGCCACTTAGCTGCCTGTCTCTATAGCCACAACTCTAACACCAATTGTTCATCAGAAAACAACAATCAACGCGAGGGCCATTACGAATATTAAACACCCATTAAATATGGCACACAATTCAACATTCTTTTCAATAGACTGAAGACGGAGCATAATAAATGCTCAGAAACATTTAAGACTAATTAGTAAAGCATTCAGAGCATTTTTTCTTAGCTACCTCTGCCTCTACACATCCTTTATTAGAACAATTATGAATAGTTGTCTTCATTTTAAAAGAATATTTACTATTATATAAATATACCTGTTAGGGAAGAGACTATATAGATTCAAGGCTGGATAAACATGGTCGAATATTTCTCAAAAATTAAAAATTTTTCTATTATATTTTGGCCTCTGCATTATTTTCTTGTTTTTTTTTCTCTTCTAGCTGAAAATAATAAATCAAATTAAAAATTCTAGTTAGGAAGGAATCAAATAAAAGGTAATAAATAAAAAAATGAACATTAAATATAAATATCATTTTTTTATTTATATAATATAATTTTAAACAATTATTTACAAATATTATATACAAGTTATTAAATATTGATTATTAATAAATTTAAAAAGAGAATATATTAAAAAAGTTGGTGTTTGAAAAAGAGGAATGAGTGAAATGCAGATCGCAGATTATTTATATTTTTAAGCTATACTTTCTTCTAAAATTAATTAATTTATTTATTGTAGTTCCATATTCAGTAAGGTCGGTAATTAATTCCAATTCGTGAGATTGACATATTCAGAAACTTTATTTAAATAAGGAAAAAATGAAATTTTTCTTCAACATAATTCATAGAAGCAAACTTTTATTGAAAAATAATTACTCCGAGGGAAAAATAGTAAAGATGGGATTTAGTTGAATAGTAATAATATATTCACTAAAAAGGTCCAAAGATAGACCCATTCAGTGTCAAACTTGGGAATGGTAATAATGAGGAAAAGATTAAAAATAAAAATAAAACTTTGTAAATTTAGTAAAGAGGGTGTGCAAGTTTTGTAGTGAACATGAGAAAAAAATTTTTGGCTAGGTTCTGTTTCATAATCAAGTTTTTTATTTTAGTGAAATAATGAAAGTTTAACCTTGGAGATGCGAAAAAACTCTGAAACTTCATATTATGGGGTTCACACCATATTATCCCTAAAAATTAAAGATGTCATCATGAAGGGTAATATTCTATTTTCTCCAAATTAAACACTATTTTTACTATTTAACTATTAACGATTTAGGCGAAATAGGAATCAAATCATATTGCATTCAAAAATAAAATAAAGTGATTATAAAACAGACTTAATTTTGTAGTACTTTTTTCTTTTTTTATAATGATTATCTAAAATCATTTAGAACTGCAATCTGCAAAATGGACGGAGAACTTTGTTTTGAAATATAAAATTAAGTGAGTAAGTAGAAATATATGGAATAATGTAAAAAGCGAACATGATGTAAACATTTACAATTAAAATCCATACAGAGAATTGTCAAATTTGAAAAAATAATTCAAAAATATATCACCTTTATTAAAAAATAAAGTTAGCCTCTATCAGAAACGTCCCCAAATTCCAAAAAATTTTAAAAAATATTTTATATTCTTTATAATTTGCAAAAAAAAAAAGGATGCGCAGAGGCATTGTGGAGAGGGAAAATAAAAATGAGCGACCCCTAGGAAAAAAAAAAAAAAAAAAAAAATTGGAATAAGCCACAGCGAAAGAAGAAGAAGAAGATAATTTGCAAAAAAAAGGTTTTTTTAAATGTTGCATTTGTTTTTGTAGCCAATAGATTTATAGATTTTAACGGAGGTAAAATTTATAACAATAAAGTACATATTTTGGTAATTATTAAATTTGCCTCAAAGATCTTTATATTTCTATTTAAATAGTGATCTAACAAGTAATATCTTCAAAAATGTCATATGACATTGATGTATTCAAATAGGCCTAAAGATTATTTAAGTGAAAGAATTATAAAGATTATTAAAAATGTATATCAAAAAATCACAACCCGAACTGTGCGCAATGAATAAAAAATGTATGATTTTTTGTTTATTATTATGGATGCGATGTCATTAGAGCAGACGAGTATTGAGGGCTAACCATGAAAAACCTCGACCTCTCTTATGCTAAATAGTTGAGAATCATTCATCCAGATGAAATAGAAATTTTTTCTACTCCTACAGGCCAAAGAAAACCTGACTCGGCATCCACTGAAAAAGTGTATTTTAGAGAATCGCTTATTTTTTTATTTTTCAATTTTGACAATTCTTTTAACAATGACAATATTGTCATTTTTAAGTGGTTAGGAACTTAAAAAATATACAAGCGGATTTATTAATATTAATTATTAAAATTTGTTCACAGTACTTGTAAGAATAAATTATTATTATTATTAATTATTATTGCTTATTGGAATAGTAGAGATCGAAAATTATGAAATATGACTCCACAGAAGAAGTCTAACATTATTTACAAATCACAAAGGTCAAGATTTTTTTTTATTTCAATGCCTTCTCTATAGAAGGCATATATATTTTATTTAATTCAAAAAATCTTTTAAATTAAATCTGAGGATCCAAGATTTGAAAAAAAAAAAAAAAATACATCATATCTCTGCTCCAAGATGAAGGCGTTTAGAGACAAAAAATGCGTTAGGGCATTGAACTTTTTGTCACGAAGACCAAGGGCACATTCAGATGGTAATAAAAAAATAAATAAATAAATATTTTGTCGTCTCTGACTTTTGTGTACAAAGGGACGATAAGGAGAATAAAAACCAGCAACGTTTTCTCTCTCAGGACTCCAATTTATATACTGGCATAGAACGTCCAGGCACGAAGCTCATGCGCTCAAATGTTTTCTCAAATATATTTTTACCAAATTGACAATCTCTCTCATAAAATTCATATATGCACTGAAGATGGCCCCTGTATAGGAGCCGAAATATTTGCAAATAAATTGGAGTCCTGAGAGAGAAAACGTTGCTGGTTTTTATTCTCCTTATCGCCTCTCAACTACGATTCCCAGCTACAAACAACTACTGTTTTGTGTACAAATTTAAACGTTTGATATTGAAAATATTATTAGAATTAAAAATATGTTTGATAAAATCTTATAGTGCCCGATGTGGTCCCCCCTAGTCTAGCGATTGTTGACTGTTCTTGGACTAAGTTAATGTATTTTAAACAATGTATAGGAAGATATCACTATTTAATTTCTTTGTTTATGGAATTTCAATAACATTATTTTAAACTCATTCAATATCAGTGCCTTGAATTATTAATAGCTTATTTGTTTATTTTCTTTCTAGTTTTGTTACAAGTACAAAATAAACTTGTATTAATATTTTTGGTTGTATACTTTTCAGGCTGAATGGAGACTATCAGCCGACATATAAAAATAAACAATAAAATAGCTCTTTTATTTTTTAAATACTTATAGCATCAAGAAGAAAATAGACAAGAAAACTTCAACAACAGACTAAACCGTCATTTTTAAGATCCATTTGGACCGTTTGAAGGAAACCTGGCATATAATAATTATAAAATAGTGAAATAAGAGCGAGTAAATGATAGTTATTTATTTGCCACAATTGGTGGACCATCCTATATTTATTTATTCATTGTTCTTTAAGAAGGCACACTATTATGTATTCAAATAAATGGCAGGTCATTTGACTGTAAAAAATTGAATTATTATTTTCATTGTTTAAAAAATAGTTATATTTTTATATCAAAAATGATTTATTGTAACAAAATTGGACGGCTTTTCAATTTATATTCGAAAAGCATAAGCTTGGAAAGCCCGAGGATGACGAATGAAGTGTTAAGAAATCTCAACTTCCCTCGCTTCAGACAAAATTCCAAAATATAAAGAAAGGTTTTGAGATTTCGAAACGCCATCCCAATGGAAATAAATATATATAATAGGGCCGAAAAATAATCTCGTTTTTTTTCCTTGTAATATCTTATTATATCCAGAAAAGGATACATACATTTATTTAGATGCAGGACAGTTGATATATAATATTAAGAAAGGGTAAATGAGGAGTTAAACAAAATATATAAATTTATATTTTGTTTTTTTTTTTTTTTTTTTATTCAAAAAGAACTCATTTGCCCTTCCTAAATGCATTTCAATTCACAAAATAAGCAATCTATTATATTATAAAATCAAGCACATGGATGATTTGTATTAGAATGAGGCGCTTTGCCTGGAAACTGTAATCGAGAATTAAAGTGAAACCATTTTTCTTCTCTGAACAGTAAATAAAAAGTTATAAAAAAATCACAATCTCAAAATTATTCTATTTCCTATTCTGTAAATATAAAAATCTTTTAATTATTTATGGTCCTTATTCTATATTATTAAATATATACTTTTTTTCAAAATCTAATTTTTTTATATTAATAAAATTGTGTTTATGAATTAAATATTAATGCAACTTTAGTGACAAAAATTAGTTTTTATTTTTTTATTATACTGTGACAAAATTAGAATTCCCCTTCAATATAAATTAGAAGGCTACTCTTAGGTCTTTTGGTCCAAATCGGTCTCTCAAATAGATAGGCCTTTTAATAAAAAAAAAATAGGAAAGAATTGAAAGAAACTCCCTCCAATAATAAGAGAAACTAAAATTGCTAAAGAAATCAGATTAAATTGATTTGATTGATTTATGTATTATTTGTTAATTAAAAAAGTTATTAAATTGGAATGTATTATAATAATTGATCAACAGTTTATAAAAATTAATTCTTATTTAATATTACGAATTAAAAACTAAATGAAAATATTAATAAAAAATGGAATATACCTTTTTTAAATAAAGGGAAGCAAATTTTTGGTGACTAGATTTGTAGATATCATCCTACTTCTGAACACGGTGATAAAATAAATTTTTTCTTGGGTCATTGTCAAAATAAAATTTCCAGTAAATCCATATAATCGGCTGGTTCTTTCTTTTGAACCTAAACGAAATATAAAACATTTTATATTATCAAAGTGTTATAAAAAATTTATAATTTTGGCATTTTATTATTTTATAGAAATCTTATTTGCCATGAAACTTAACCTAAAAAGGTAGTATTTTTAAAATCAAGTAATAAAAACAACCATTTAATCCAAATGTTATTTAAATAATAAAATAAATAAAATGTTAATCAATTTTAAATATGAATAAATTAAAATAACCTTTCGGAATAGAATTTTAATGAATTTTGGCAAATTAGAATTGAAATCCTCAAGAGATACATTGTTAAAAATGAACTAATTTAAAAGAACGAATCTTTGAAAAGATCCAAAAGAACGAATCTTAGAAAAGAGTCAAAAGAACTAAGTTCAGTACCTTCTTTCCAGCTTCTTTTTAATTTGGGAAATTGAAATTGGCAATTTAATTGCCTTTTAATTTTATTTTTCAAGTAAGTTAAAAAATAACAAATAAATAAATGTAATCACCTATTCATATGAAAATCATTTGTTTGAACCGTAAATCGTTTTGTAATTTTTGATGAATTTAAAATGAATTTACGATAAATATAGTTTCGAATATTCAAATAATGTTTGAACCTGAGCTTTGAACAGAACCGCATAATGTTTTTATTCACTTTAAAGCACTTCTACAAGACACTCGAAAATTCGAGCCAAAAAATGGGAAAGACTATTATTGCATTATTCCAATGCCACTATGCACCCACCTGAAGTGGTAGAAGCCCCTTGATTCCAATCAAGTTTATTCCCCCTGGTATATAAAAAGAATTTCTAAACAAATAAATTGTTTTCGTGCATTAGGATACCATCCAAGATGAGAAAATGTATTTTAAATTAAATAGCGCTTATTCTTCGTTATGTTAATAAAAAGCGTATTTAATTATATAAAACAATTCAAAATTGATTTCTAATATTTTCCAACTTTCCACATCGTGGTAAATATTCAAATTTGACGATATATTTAAAATAGAAACAATAAAAAGTTCTTTAAATATATTTATCAAATCTTTTGACAGGAACATGTTTAATTTTCACCAAGGCTAAATTTTTGTTAGCTAGTTTAAATGTATCATCAAATAAAAAAGCTTATTTTTTCCATCGTATATTTTCAAAAAAAAAGGATCCGATCGATACGAGGAGCAACAATTATGTTTATATGTATATCCCTAAAAACTCCAATAAACATTACAAATTTTAAACCAATTTGTACTTTAGGAAAAATTCAATATCAAATTATTGCAATAATTGCAAAATCGACATTTTCAAGTCGAAGAAATATTATTCAATATCAAAATTTTAAAAAAATTCTATTATTCCGGCTCAGTTAATTTGGAATGCGAAATGAGATAGACATCCATGTTATCTTTGCCTTTAACGAAAACACTGCCTCGATGCTCGACAACAAAACGTTCCTGAAGAATGGGAATACAATGAGCGCCAACTTGGATGCGTCCCTTGACGCCTGTCGAGTCCATTCGGCTTGCAATGTTAACGGCGTCTCCCCAAATATCATAGTAAAGTTTACTAGTGCCAATCACACCTGCAGTGACATCGCCATGATTGTAGCCGACCCGGAGTTCTAAGTTAAATTCCAATAGTTCACAATTGAAAGCATCGATCACTCTCTGCATTGCCAGACCGAATTCCACAAGTTGATATAAATGTTGATAGGGAGATTTATTTTTACTCCGGATTTCAGGATTCAAACCAGAGGCAGCCATAAACGTCGACCCAATTGTCTTTATTTTTTCTATATTTGAAAATTCGGGTTGATTTAACAATTCGTCAAAATCGCCGATTAATTCATTTAAAACTCGTAAATATTCTTTGCCGCCAAGATAGGATTCGTCATACATCTCATTAAAGTTCACAATGGAAGCGAAAATTATTCCAACATCAGTATGATTTTCAGAATATCGTGCAGATTTTTTCAGCTGATCAGCAACATGTTTAGGAATAATATTATGGAGAAGCCAATCAGCTTGATTTTTCATTTTTTGTACTTTTGCTCGATCTTTTGCTGCCATACTATTGCCATGAAAACTTAACCGATAACTAATTTCAAATTCACGATTTAAAAACCAGATTAGAATTAAAAGAAAGATCATAAAAAGACCCTTTTGAGCATCAGTCTGAGTAGTTGCGAGAAAAATCGCAGCAAATATTGTAGCTAGACAGTTTTTTGCCCAACAGTTGAGTTGGGTGAAATTGCAAAAATGTAAAAGTGACACAAGAACAGGTAAGGTTAGAATTAATTGCTTATGATTATCGTGTGTGAGAGTACGTTCAGCAAGAGCTGCTCCAAGGACGGCGATAACGGCAGGGACGGCGACGAGAAAGGAGCCACAGGCGTGCCATGCATACCAAGAAGAGGCGAGCTTGGCGAGGAGTTGGCCCCCAGAATGTGTAGGTAATGCACAAAGTATCACGGCAAGGACCTCAATGAAGAGGCAGGTTGATGTTATGGCCAGCCATATCACCGGGGGATGTGACAGGATGATCCACACTCCTAAAAGACCATTAAGATATTTAAAAAAAAGGAAGGCTATTTTTTATAATCATTACATTTTTTTGATTGATGCCTTTTATCAATATAATACTTTGATATAAATCGAAGTTATAAATTTTCTAGGAATAATTTATTATTTTTTAAAATAGAAACTTGGGCGGAAGTTTTCTAGAGAACAGCAGCTAGGTATAATAAAAAACTTTATATTGTGTTTATTATGGGAGTTTTTAATTATAGACCACATTTTGAATTAATTATTTAATATAATATATATATAATAAATAATTATTCATTAAAAATATCAATACTGTACAACGTTTCGGCTGTTTATTCTGCAGTCGTTTTCACAACAATTCGTCTCTAACTTCAAACCTATTTAAATAATTTTCGAGATCTATATATTTGAATAAGATATTAATATTCAATGAATAACTCGACTCGGATTTTTTGCGAGTATGTTAGAGGGCTAAACGCCCCATAATTGATTAATATGTAAAATTATATCTAATTTTCAAATAATTTAAAATAAGATCCAGATTGATTTATCAGATGAGCTTAATATTCTTTGAATTTCTATATATTTTTTATGGATAAATTAATAAATTTACCTGTTGCAACAACAAGATAGACAAGAGCATCGATAAAGACATCAAGGACGGTATTAAAACGGGACGTGGCTAAAGTTGGTGGCAAAAGATTAGCCTCTTCCTGGCTCTCAGTCAAAATTCGATGAGCCTCATGACGATATTCCTCTTCCAAATCAGAATCATTAAAACGAAGTGTCCATCGTGATAAAGGCGGCTTGACAAAATAACTTCTATGAGACGTGATATTGTCCTAAAATAATAAATTATATTTATTACTCTCTTTTTAGTCATAATCCATCTCTTAGATGGGTCCAGGGGGAAAGCCGGTGCCCTTGTTGGGCTACGCACTCCCCTTAGAGGCTAGTTATGCCGCTGGATAACAGGGCTATAATAAAACAGTAAAATTATTTGTAGGTAGAATGAGAAATTAAAGAGAGTGCAGCTAAACTTAATTTCATTTATTCCCCCTCAGAGATATAATTTGCGGACTTCACCATTATAAATACATTTCACCTACTACTATAAAAAAAAATATAGATGTATAAAAAGAAAAACCAACGATTGATGTAAATTATATATATATATGATTTTGAAGGTTTACTTTTGATAAAATTGTTCTGTTATTCGGAACACAAAATAAATATTACATTTATTTTCAGAAAATTTATTAAGGCAGGCGACTGACATATGTACCAGTTTCGGTCAACTTGCTGACCATCATCAGGCCTAAAAGATACAAATAATATTATAAAAAACATATTCTTACACGCGATCAACAACAAAAGATATCATCATAATTTTAATCATTTTACAATAGTTATTTTATTTTTTCTCTATTATTTTATATAGATTAATCAGATAATAAATTTATATGATATTTGTTTGTTTTTATATATATATGTACTAATATACGTCAATAAATTTTGCGATTTGATTATACAAAGCTTTTTGTTACCTTAAATTTTCTAAATTTCCATATGTTGAAACTCAACTTTTTACTAATCACAAATGATTTTAAAGTCGATTGCAATTCGCCAACCCAAAGATGCATAAGCATGGATCCTTTGTGAGAAAATTTTTTATTCTTTTCGTTATTTTTAAAAAGATGACCTAGATAAATACAACAGATAAATTAATGAAATTTGGCAATTTCTCATAAGTAAACTTATCTATCATCAGCTCAATTATTAAATGTTATTTTCACCTCAAAAGAATATCGAAGCTATATCATAAGTTCTAATAGATTATAACTGAAGTATTATACGTTATACAAGATGTCAATTTTTTTAAAAGAATATTACACAGTGTCTTTTCATAGATGAGGTTATTAAATTATAAAAATTTTTTTTTTTTTTAATATAAGTGATAAATCATATGATGACGCCAGTATTGCCAATGTGGAGGCTGATTAATACCCTATCAAACATTCTGGTAATTTTTGTTTTAGAGAACTTATTATTCCCGCGTTATATTTAAATGTTTGAATTTATTATTTATTTTTTATTTTATATTATTTTTTGTATAATTTATTTAAAGACCATTTTTTCGTTATGTTCAAATTACCAATGTATCTATCAAATTTTCTCACTCCAGATCTCACAATGGACATTATTTTATACATATAAAATTCTCTTACATGACTTAAAACATATATATTTTATTATTTTATAAACAAATTTTTAATCATAGATATACATTTTATACATAGTTTTATTAAGATCTCTTCACTTCATGTAAATAACATACCCAATTGAGGTGGCGAATCACTAAAAATTGTATATCGACAGTCAATGAATATTCCTAACGAATAAATCTTTCTTATAGAAATCTTTTTTAATTTTATTAATTATGTCATTATACACAAGGGAGGAACTCTCAAACTCTGATTTATGGTTTATAGATTCTTTGGAATATATATTGATGAAAAAACTTTCGAAAAATCTTCTCTTATATAGATTACTTTCACCAATCATAAGTTTAACATCATCGAAATCAAAATTATGGTGTTCCTCAAGAGAATGTTGGCTTAATGCCGTTTTTGGCAACCGTTTTGCTACCGAATAGAAATGTTCTCTTAACCTAGTCTTTAAAAACCTTTTCGTCTCTCCAAAATATATTGAAGTTTTATTTTCTGTTATGCAAGAAGAGCAAGGAATTGCATAGACGACTCCACTATTCTCTAACAGTTCAATTCTAGACTTATTGTTGGTCACTTCCCTCAATGGCTTGCATATCGAACTAGATATTTTAATATTAAATCTTTGCAGGATGGATTGTAACATTTCGGTGAGCAAAGGAACATATGGAATACTGCCATAGATTGAGGTCAAATTATTTTTGGGCTTGACTCTAAGCTGCCGTAAGTCATCTCTGAGATGATTGCCAATAATTTCATCAATGAATTCTACCGGATAATTATTGCAAATGAACTTATTTTTCAAGGTTTTAATGTTGTTTTCAACGAAACTCGAATCTGAGATACGAAACACTCTATCTAGTTCATTTTTGATGATATTTACTTTTTGATGCATAGGATGATGGGAATAGTAATTAATAGATCTGTCAGATTTCTGTCTTTTCACATACAAGTCAGTTTTTACCTTATCTGAGTTGTCTCTAATTATCTTTATATCTAAGAAATTGATCATACCATCTTTTTCAATCTCACTAGTATATTTTATATTGGCATGAATATTATTCAACGCCTCAAGTACTTCCGATAAGATATTCTTGTTAACGATCCCCAGACTATCATCAACATAGTACATTATGAGTTTAAAATTAAATTTACTGATAACATTCTCATGAATATAATCAATCATTAAATCAGCTAATACCGAAGATATTGATCCCCCAATAGGACAACCTGACACTTGTTTGTACAATTCCTCCCTAAATTGAAAGATATTTGAATTCATGCATAAATCAAATGCCTCAATGAATTCTGTCATTGGTATGTCCGTGAAAGGTGTTAACAGATTCCATTTTTCTTCAATAATACTTCTAATAATCTCTAGGGCCACATTAGGATACAAATTTGTGACGTCATAGCTTACAAGAATGTCATTTTCATCTAGTTGTATGTTTTTAATCCTATCTAAGACTTGCGACGAGTTCTTCACCCTATGTTTATAATTGACGATGTTTTTCAAAATTCCTGCCAAATAACTGCTTAGCTTGCAATTCGGTGTATTATATCCCGTAATAACAGGACGCAACGGAAAACCTACTTTATGACTTTTTACGAGAAAATACAATTGACCCGGTCTAGTGTTTGATGAAATTAAACTATTCATAATGTTTTTGCTTATATAATCTTTGGCATAAAGTTTTTTAATTAGTTGATTAATAACTTTTTCAGAATTTTTCGATGGGTCCCTTATGTTTGTTATTAATTTATATTTGGTGCTATCCTTAAGAATCTCTTCAGATTTTCGATAATATTCCAATTTATCATGTATAATTATCGAACCAGCTTTATCTGAGTTCATTATAGTGATTTCATGAGCATGTTCTTTCTTAAATTTTTTAACTGCTATTATATCAGAGCGAATTATATCCTCAACCTTTTTGGAATTTAAGTAGTGATGGTTAGCCTTCCTATTAATAAAATTGAGTACACAATTATTGATTTTACTTCTAACTAGTTTCTGTGTTTGATTGTTTCAAAAAAAAAAAAAAAAAAAAAAGATTGATGTAAAGGTGAAATGTTGAAATTCATATTGATAATGACGCTCCTAGTGCTCTGAAGATGGTCCTAAACAGGACTGAAACGTCAGCTCTGAGGATGGGGGAATAAATGAAATTACTTAACAAGAGGTAGAGTATGTTTTTTATTGGCCCCCAGGAATGAAACCCACCCGCCATGAGGCGATTGGCCTCGCCAATAAAAAAACATACACTCTTGTTAAATATATCTGACTCAGTTAAAGTCCGAATCGAGGTATTTTGAATGCTAATATCTTATTCAAATATATAGATGTCGAAAAATATTTAAATAAAAATTACTCTTAACTGCACTCTAATTTCTCATTCTATCTACAAAATGAGGTTTGTTTTGAAAATGATGGGAATTTTTAAATCAGTGCTCCAAGACTATGAGCCAATGTTACTCAAAGATTTTTAAACTTTGGAATGTAACTTAAATATAAAAAAAAAAATGTTCATTAAATTTAATGAGATCAAGTAATAAAAAGACCGAAAACTAGACAAAAGGATTAATTATCTGAGAGGAGGCTCGAGATTTACTTGTTTTTGTAGCAGGTGGTACGCTGTAGGATATTAAAAGACAAATTTTTGTATGACTTTTATCGGCCATACTTAAGTTTCCCCAATAAAAGTCAAACAAAAATTTGTCTTTTAATATCCTACAGGGTACAAAAAACGACAAGAAAATCTCGGGCTTTCTCTCAGATAATAAAAAGACGTTTTAATATAAGCCAATAAGATAATTGATTTGACTAGACATATTTGGTGGCTCTCGAAGACGGAGGAGGTCTAATATAACGTCAACATATCCATCGGAAAATACATACATACATATACATGATATACCATCTATTGCAATAATATTGAGACTAAAGCCCGGTAGTTAGGCAGCCCAAATGACAGCTTGTTTGTGTGAGAAATACCTTTTTCAAAGCAGGACATAAACTGAACGGCCCTTTTAAATAAAAGAATATCCATAAAAATGTATCTTTTTACTATAAATTGCAAAATATATCGAAATAAAAATTATCTCATGTTTTAATCAGAAAAAAAGGTTAGTGAGCGTGTGCCATTTAGGCTGCCTAACTACATATACATTATATTCATGGATTGTCCCTGGTTCAAGACAAATGGCCACCATATATACCTATTCAAAATAAATATCTTAACTCAAAATAATATCTATTATATTAAAATATCATACCTGTACACAACGAATTAATTGAAGGTCTGATTGTTTTCGAAGTTTATTAAAACAAGCAGGCAATGAATCTCCTAAAAGTGCACTCGGTCGCTTGGTTCCTTAAAAAAAGAAGTTAATTAATTAATAAGAAAGAATCTTGATAATTTTTAAGACGTTTTAAGTACCTGTTTTATCCATTTCAAGAGACGATTGGCTTGAGGTATAATAACCACTAACTCTATGATTAAGTAAATCCCCTTGTGTCAGACCATTCATTAAAAAAATCTGAAAAATAAAATATTTATTAAGATAGATAATAATTTGAAATTAATTTAATTGACCTTATCATATAGTCTATATATTAATTTAATTTTTTATTCGTATTTACCTGTTGTTGTATACTACTTCTTCTACTATTACTTCTTATCCCGCTATCTTTTCGACTATAAACTGACAAACATAGGCTTTGATCATCTCCATGACAGGATGCCCCAGGTACACTCATACGATCAAGGGAAGCTTCAGGACAACTAAGTTCGCTCTGGAATAAATAAAATTAAATTAAACATCTTTATTTTATTTAATAAAAATTCCCTCCCCGTAAAATCATAAAAATGAATAATTTTGTTTTGAATTCTTTTTTTATTGACATAATGAGGATATGGCCATGTAAATATTTTTTGTATTTAAGGTCTTTATGTTTGTAAGCTTCTGAATTTAATTTTCTTTTAAAGAAATTTTTCATAAATTGATAATTAACATTTCAATGAAAAAACTTTAAATAAATAATTATCATAAATGATATTTTATTAGATATATTAATCGTATATAGGTGGCAAAGAAACGGGAAGCCAGCCTAAATCATTTCCATGGAAGTGGAATAAATAAAGAAGAGAAGAAATGAAAGGTCAGAAACAAAACTAAAAATATTCTCAATGCTTATGAAAACATTTCGGTATATTGTATTTTAATTAATTTTGAGCCATAATATAAAAATACGAAATAAAAAATATTTTCTCTCTCTATATATTTCATATATAGGGCAAGAGGTAAAAATCGAGTGGAAAATAAATTTTAGAGGGGGAGGTAGGAGGAGTAGGGCCGATAGAACTTTCTGAGATGTGGAATACCATTTTTCAATTATTTACACCCTAGGGAATGGTCATTTAAAATTTTATTAAAATCAAGTGGAAGATAAATTTTAGGGGGGACGTCGTCATAAATAACACGGTTCAACAGTGAATTTTTTTCTGGGGTATTATGAGCTATTCTTGAGTATATGGGTAGCGCTGATTCAAAAAATGCCATCAGGCATAGTTTTAGAGATATGGAGAAAAATAAATTTTAATAGAAAATTTGCTCTAAAGTAGCTCTAATTTTGAATTTTCAATTCCTCCCCTACTAGACTAATTAAACTGAATGCAGATCTAACATAATGGTCGTCAAAATAAATAAAGGTAAATAAAAGATAGATAATTAATGAATAAAATGACTGTGTAGATCTCAATCGCTGGAATGGAGAGGAAAGCAGCCAGGTATATAAAAGAGAGACATAAAAAGGATGAAGTCTTTATGAATGTGTTAGATTTTTTTTCATTAAATTCCTCAGAACTAAATAGAATTACAATATCGATATATGATTAGATAGGGATAAAGTTTAACTTGCCTGAACAACAATCGGAGGAGGAATTCGAATAGGACTAGTGTTAGGTGTAGGCGTAGTAATCTCGAATGAGACCATTTCATCGGCCACTCTATCTGTTTTTGTCCAAAGTCTTCGCTTAGAATTGGCTCCACCAGTTGTAGATCCAACAGTACCATTCCCAGCTACTGTCATGTCTATTTCTGTATCTAAAATACTCGGTAGAGAATTGGCCTTTGTACTTGCTGAAAAATAGAGAATTTAGAATAAAATATAAATTAAAAGATTTGTAGAGCAAGAAATTATGCTATAAATGATTTTTACTAATTAGGCAGGAAACATTTCGGTGGATTTAGAATATGTATGTACCATTCTCAGTATAGTACACTAATTAATAGACTGAGAAGAATCAATAAAAAATTTTCTAAATAATATAGGATGTACGGTGAACTGGACCTTTTCTTCCGGCCGCCTGAAGTTTTGGGTGAATTCATTTAATTGTCATGCCTAGACTATACATTTTGGTAACCTGTCCTATAATTGGCTCCGAGCTGTAGAGCAGAGTTAATAAATAATGAATAATAAATCCACCGAAAAGCTTTCGGATAATTCGTAAAAAGCATTCTGATCAATATTTCTTGGCTGTCTCTACCTTCATTAAATATCTACAGACACAACTTCTACATCATAAAATATAAACTATAATTTGAAATATAATAAATAGAGCGAAAAATAAAAAATAATAATTAATTTTCATAAAAAAAAAACATAATTTTATAGAAAATCGAGATAAAATTTCGATTGAAAAAGAACGGAAAAATAATAAAGAGGAGAGAAATGCCTGAAATAATAAAAGAATAGATACAATTTTTAGAAAGGAAAACGAAAAAAAATGTATTATTTGTTTGTCTTTTTACGCATCTAAGGCCATTTAGACCCCACCCATCCCTATTTATTTCAAATGATTGGTAGCCAATTCAAATGAAATAAATTTTTCTCGCTTGGAACGGGAAGCGATCTTAGGCCCGAGAAGCTATTGTCTTTCTCTGAGCCATGGGTTACGGGCAAGGAAACAATTTGAAACGAAATAATTTGGTAAACAAAAAAATAAATAGGAGAGCTTCTAGTAGCAGAAAAATTTCTATAAAGGCATATAGACATAGGGCATTAAACTATCAGACAGATTGTACGGTATTGGCCTTAGAAATGTATATTTGTCCATCTTAAATAATATAGACGCCCAGATTTAAATATTATAATAAAAAATTGTTTATAACATTATTTGTAATTTGAAAATATATTATAAATTAATCAAGTTAGAAAATTATCATTTGCAAATAAATAATATATTTTCGAAGAGGTCAATTGCACGCTTTTGTGAGATTTCGGTGTTTATTAAGGTGTATTATGGGTCAATGTACTCAGAGTTCGTTGGTTCCCACAGTATTTATCTTATAATAAATGTATTTGATAATAAAAAATTTTATATACATTTGAGACTTGGCCGTGTTGACTGAAGAGCATATGACATCGTATATGCAAATATTGTATTTTTATATAATTTTGTATATGTTTATATATAACAACTCTATCTGCATCTCAATGGTGTTCACCTTGAGATTGCCAATAATCTAAGATCGGATGTTTTTTATAATTTAAAAAATATTTTATGTTGTTCTATTACAATTATTATTTATGCTCTTTTCAGCTCTTAAGAACTGATGATGGATTTATTTAATTAAACCCGAAACGTCTTGGAGATTTTTATTTGATAGAGGCTCTCCTTTTGGCTGACATCCTCTCTTCCTGTCTATCATTCTAATCGTTGAACAGCCACTTCTCTTATCAACATAAATAGGGAAAGTTCAGAGAAAGCATTTGATGCTTATTTCTTAATCGTCTTTATCTCTGATTTATTCATTTCTTTTGTTTCTGAATTAGTCATAGTAGAAATATTTTTGATGTGCCTCTTAATATGGCAAATTGCCGGCGTATTCAAATTAATGCGTTTGACACTTCTGAATTATTTATTCTACAGCCGTAAAAAGAGAGAAAAAGAAGGCAACTAACCTTGAAGATGAGCAGCTCTGCGAATATGCATGAACGATGATGCAACACGCGGTCTTTGTCCAATCGAATTTAGGGGAGGCGTTCGTGCCATCATCGGCACCGTCAGTCTTTGTATAGAGGCGGACGCTGCTATTGGTGTAGGCGTTCCCGATGAAGGCCTTCCATCCCGGATATAATAAGTCTTAAGCCCTTAAAAATTTAAAATTCTTTTAGTTTTATTACGTAATAATTGTTACTTTTCTTTAAACTAAAACTGACCTTGAACAACCTGGCCTTCTTCAATTAAATAATTATCTCCTATGAGATCACGAGTTGTCTGGGAGATATGAACCTAGAAGATGTTTAATTGTTAATCTGGACATTCAAGTACGACAAGTTAAATAGAGTCAAAAGAGGCAGGAGCTCAATTCCCATTCTACCTAACCTTTATTTCTATAAAATGTAAGTATTTTACTGCAAGTTTCTTCTTCCCAATTTGTGATTATATTTGACAATATTTGCCCTGATGAAGGTCGTGATTGGCGACCGAAATGTCGGCAAATAGAAATTAAATATAAGAATTTTGTATTTAATCTCCTGACTGCAAAATCCCTGCGAATCTTGATTTGTGATTATATTTTATTTTGTTAGCTGGCTAAAAATTATGTGACAAGGAGTCCCCACGGGTGGTGGGTCACCGATTTTTTTCAAACTCATAGGATTTGAAGATTAGTATCTGGACAGCAGTAAAGCAGTACGAAGCTTTTCATATATCTAATTAGATGTGTAACAACACGGCGGTGAAAATTAAAAATAAAAGATACTGTATATACGGATAGAGTTGAAATAAAAAAAAGATATCCCCAACAAGCATCGAACTAGCGACTCCTTGTTTACTTGACTGCAACAGTTGCGCTTACTCTCTCGGCTACCAGACACTGCTGACATATAAATAAAATTATCCAAACTTATACAACTCGGAAATCTTGATAGCCTTCAAAGTTGAGTGTTCTTGAGTAGTGCATCGTACTGCTTTAGGAAATTGATGTCCAGATACTAATCTTCAAATCCTATGAGTTTGAAAAAAATAGGTGACCCACCACCCGTGGGGACTCGTTGTCAGACGAATCAAACCCGGGATCTCCAGCCTATTCCGGGCTTCTGTGGGCTTGCAGTAGTAGCAAACTCTTGACCCCACAAGCAAAATTTCCCTATAAGCTATTTGCATTTCAATTTCTTTAACAATCTTTATGCCCTCGGGGCATGGCGTAGAGGTTAGCGTGCTAACCTCATATACCAAACGTCGCGGGTTCGGACCCCAGGCAGTCCGATGATTTTATTTAAGCCAATTGGATACCAAATGGCTTAAATAAGAATGCCTGGACCCCATATATGTATATTTATCAATAACGGATATCGTAAAAAGTCTTATATGGCCTGAGTTGCCGAAAAGACTGTGTGAATGTGTGTGTGAGTGTGAGTGTGAATGAGAAAAAAGTGTGAGTGTTTAAAAAAAAAAAAAAAAAAAAAAAACAATCTTTATAGAAAAATTTTTAATATGTTAGTATCAGCAGGAGCACAGCAGTCTAACACCCAACCGACACACAGATGCAGTTAATTTCAGAAATTAAGATAATAAATACATACACGATCAGGTCTTCCCGAACTTTCCATTTGGTTAGCAAGAGTAACATCATTCGACCAAACATCAAATTTGATTCGGCATGTTCCAACAATTCCACAAAGTACCGTTCCAGTGTGAACCCCAACGCGCATCTTTACTCCTGAAAAAAAAAAAAATATATATAAAATTAAGCATTAGTTGTTGAAATAAATAAATTAATGAATATTTGAGTTGTTGCTGGATTCAGAGGATGATTTGACGGGAGAAATAAAACAGCAAAAATTTTCAGCCTTATACCATATAATTTGCAAATATTTCGGCCTAGCGCCTGGCCATCTTCAGTCCAGGTTATAATTCTTTGGCGATCCTTAGTGTGGTGTCTTTAAATTTTTGCATGAAGAGAGGAGAACAAGAAGAGCATTCAAGTGTTCGTTCACGAGTTTAAAGACACCTGACGAAGGATCGCCAAAGAACTATATCCTGCAATGAAGATTGTCAGGCGATAAGCCGGCCGAAATATTTGCAAATTATATGGTATAAGGCAATTCCTTAAAATTTTTGCTGTTTTATTTCTCCCGTCAAATCATAAATTAATGAATTGTTAATATAATACATGTTTATGATGTAACATAGGAGTGAAGTCATCCCGAGAGGTGTATTTGTATGTTAATTAACAGAAAAATATTGAAAAAATGTCTACTTCAGATATTGAGTTTGTGCAAAGAGCCTAAAGTTTTGAAAAATGACAAAAAAAAATATCACTTTTCGATCAAAATATACAAGTTTCTAATTGCCTCCAAGTACTTTATCCACAAATCACAAGAAAATTGATTATCACTTCCCTTTTATGAAAACAAAGCGAGAGCCCAGACTTTGGGGAGTGAAAGACATTTGCGTTATTTTTTTTAAATATTTATCTTAATAGATGATGCCAATAATTTATTTCTTGAAATCTCTATTCATGTCTATCCAGATTTGTTAGAAAAATAAGCAAATCTTATTCATGCAAGGTTATATTATGATAAGAAAAATAAATAACTATATATATTAAATTATTAATAAAAACCTACTTAATATATTTTCCAACTTGTTGGATGATATAAAACACCGAATATATCTAATACCATATAAAAAAAAAATTGGAGCATTGTTGAGAATGCCATTAGATAAAAAGGCGGCTTAATTGGCGGGATGGCCTTTGGTCAGCAGCCAAAAAATAAATTAAAAAAAAAAAAAAATATGGCGTCTAACACAGTTAGTTACGTAGTCGATCAAAAGATGGCTCTTTCAGTACAAAGATTTGCCCTCAAATATTTAATTTTAAAAAAGCTAACTAGATTAAGTTTTTTAGGGTTTAGAAAAGACAAGTTTTATTTTTTGACGTGCCAACGTATACGAAAAATCTAAAAAGCTAATCAGATCAGACTAAATGTGATGTCAATTTGTGCAGAAAGAACAACACAAATAGAGTAAATAAAAAAATTCAGATTAATTAACTCTAAAATCAATTTTTTTCACAAAAAACCTAATTTTTTTACTTTATCTTATATATGTTAATACATAGAGAGAGAAAGTATTGGATCCATGTCAAAAATTCGATGTCGAGATTTTGATGGATATAGACGTTTTGAGGTTCCCTGAATTCAAAAAAGTTGTTTTTGGAACATGGTCGGTGTGTGTGTTGAACACACGAAGGAATTGAGCTACGAGGTTGAAATTTTATATTTAAGTTAGACACCCCCCTGGAGCGTGAAAATAAGCTTTTAAACAAAATCGGCCAAAAAGTACTAGTACTTTACTGATGTACTTTTTCAGAAGAAGGAACAACAGCCCCCAAGATCAATGTTGTTAAGCAACGCCAAGTGGTGCTGAAAATCGGGATAGGTGGCCCCCGAAAAACAAGACCATTGAACTTGCATTGAACACCTGCCGGAAGCCATCGATACATGTATCTAAATAAATAATAAATTTTTATATAAGTCAAATGGCTTCTGCAGGCGAAATGACTTTAAAAAAATATATATACATATATTGGCGGAAACTAAACATAAGTCAATACAAAAAATCTGATGTGACAAGCACAGTATAAAACTTTCTCTTACCAAAGGTAAGTAAGTGTGCTGTGCGACCAGTCACACCAGATTTTTTTGTAAGAAATAGTGAGCATATTCAAGTGTATGAATTTGGAAATATTTAATTAAATTCAAAAAGGGCCTTCTTATAGAATAGGAAAGGCGAGAGATTCATATAGTGAAAAACTAAAAAAAATGAGTTAGAGCTCGCCTGGCTAAACCCAAAGGATAGTGTAATTCTAATTAACAATAGTTCAACAATAAACCATGAGGAAATCTAATTAAAAATATAAATATATGTTCACAAATTTGTTATTCTATTACTAGCTTACAAGCGCTCGCTACGCTTCGCTCACACTTGAAAGCTAGTCTAATTAAAAATATAAATATATGTTCACAAATTTGTTATTCTATTATTACTAAAGAGATAAAAGATACAAATGAGAAACTTACCCTCTGCTCGATCTCGGTCAAATTCTGCAATGGCACGGATCATGTCAAGGCCCATTTGTACGGCAGCATGGGCATGTTCAGGCATAGGCTCTGGACAACCGGCGACGCAATAATAGCAGTCTCCGAGTGTGGAGATCTTTTCTAGGCCGTGTTGCTCACAAAGGTCGTCGAATCTTTCAAATAAATCATTCAAGAGATCGACCAATTGCTCGGCTGTTTTGTTCGATGACATTCGAGTAAATCCAACTACATCGGCGAATAAAATCGAAACATCCGACATTCGGTGCATATTAAAAGGACGAAAAAGAGACCGAAAATCCCTATAAAAAAAATAATAATAATATGAAAAGCTCGAATTATTTGGTCTTGGTTTTAATATATGGTATATTCTTTCATACCTAATAGTATCACCATCAGCGATATCTCCAATTTCTGTATGTTCTTTCATAAGCCAATCGGCCAATTTAGGTGGCATAACTGAATGAATCATTTTTTCTTTTATTTGTTTTTCCATTTCTAGTTGACGTCGCACAAGTAATGACTGACCAACCTGATTAAAAAATTAAAAAATAGATAATTTTTTTTTTATTTTTGATACAAAATGATTTAATATTTCATAGAAAAGGAGCTCAATTTTGCAAAACACCTTGCATCTCGTAACTTCCCTTTTTCTATGAATCATTGAAGGCTACTTAAACTGTTTCAGAAGAAAAATAATTTTTTTTTTTTATTTAAAATTATTTTATTAAATAGTTATAGCCTATCAGAAAAATGAATGGGAAAAAAATAATAAGAATATTAAAGTTTTGTTTAATTTGAACAGGTCAAAATTATAAATTTTATTTTAGAAATAGACTATGCATGGTCCTTTCATCTCAAAAAGACGAGCAACAGAAGGTAAAGTACCCCATGAGTTTTCTCATGTGTTTATTTCATAGTTTTTAAGAAAAATATTGTGGTTCAAACGTGGAAGAAAATTTGAATAGAGATTTCTATCTTCTTATAAAAAAAACAATGAAATTATCACATGAGAAAACGCTTTGGGTTTTTAACGCATTGGGTTGTCTCATTATATCAAATTCAAAAGTGAATTGATGCCAATAATTCGAGTGCCCCCCTCCCCCTCCCCCACATAGTTTACCGCCTCAGACTTCCGAAACCTAAAATTTACCACTGGGTGAAGAATGAATTTAAATCAAATCGAAATAAAATTTTACCTTCATAAAAGTTCCTCGCATTCGAACTTGAGTCATTATTAAAATGTGCACTCCAATAAGATGTACACAAACATGTGTTAGTGCTCGGACGACAAGTACTTCCGGCGGAATATGTGGAATAAATACAGCAAAAAGTTCAAGGCCGATTGAATGGCAAGTCGTCACTAAAATGGCCAAATAGAGAGGCAGAGGTACAACTGTATAAATAGCCAAAATTATTTCAACTGCCAAAGAGAATTGACTTAAAGATGAAGGCCTGAAAAAAAAAAAAAAAAAAACAAGTGTATGTCAAAATCTGTTTTTTTTTTTTTTTAGTCTAGTCTGAAAAATATTCTAATAAATTAGTATATAGTTATATATGTACCAGTGTATGTATATATACAGGGACGTAGCTAAGGGGGAATGGGGAGGGAGGTAGAGTTGGCAAAATAAGGTTTATTTCCAAGTTGACCAAGCCGGTCATTTTTTTAATAAAATTGGAAAAAACTAAAAAAGTACTTTTGTTCTGTTTTCATTAGCAACTCTTGAAAGTTTTATATTCCCCCAAATAATATTCTCTTCATATATTTTTCATCCAAATTAAATTCGCAGGGCTTTATACTTTTAAATTGTACAGTGAAGGACAATAATAAGTCTCACCAATGCGTTTTCTACTTGTGATTATTTCATTGTTTTTATAAAAGAAAATGAGAATCTTTATTGGAAATTTTCTAGGATTGTACCATGAAAGTTTTCATTTAAAAATATATAATATTTTTTTAAAAACAATGAAATAATCAAAAGTAGAAAACGCATGGGTGGGACTTAATATTGTCCCTCACTGTTCATTTGACGAATTGACTAAATTTAGTTGACATTTTTGGCCACTTCCACTCCCCTGAAAAATCTCATCGATACTACTATACTGTATGTATATTGAATTTTTATTTCAACACCTGCATTGAAATAAAGTTGTTAATTATTTAGTAGTTAAAAATCCCTCCAATCATCTGAATAATTTATTTATTTTTACTGAGAGTACATTTTTGCTGGTGGATCACCCCCTGAAGTGTCATCTATTGCAATAGGATTGAGACTAAAGCCCGGTAGTTAGGCAGCCAAAATGGCAGCTTGTCTGTGTGAGAAATACTTTTTTCAAAGCAGACAATAAGCCGAAAGACCCTTTTTAACAAGAGAATAAGCAAAAAAAAAAAATTATTTTTTTAATATAAATTTCAAGATATATCGAAATAAAAATTATCTCAATGTTTTAATCAGAAAAAAAGTTTAGTAGTGTGTGCCATTTGGGCTGCCTAACTACTGGGCTTTATTCTCAATACTATTTCAATAGATGGTATAATAGCAAAAGGAGTACATCGATGCTGGAGATCCCGGGAGGGTATATCATTAATAATAATATTATTAATATTGAATATGAATTTCTATTCCAAGTGAATGTCTTGGAAAAATATTTATAATTTATAATAATAAGACAGATATTTATGATATAATCCTTTTTTAAATATCATGTTAGGTGTAAATAAGATAAAAAGTCTCATAAATACGAAAATATGGTGCTGGTCTCGTTAGTTAATCTTCTTTCCTAAGTGGGAAGTAGATTAGAGACAAAATCTAAATTTTATATATATGTATGCATTAAGACAGAAGTGAGAAATTGACCAGAAAAATACATTTTTACATAATACAGTAAAACTTTTCTTAACCGGCCTGGTCGGGACCGAGAATTAGGTGAAAAATTGATTTTCATTCATTTTCATCACACGTTTTTGTTTTTCTAGCTGGCTTATTTTTGTTTAAGAAATCTCAAGCCTATGTGAACATATTGCACAAACTTGCACCAGACAGTTTAATTAAAATACAAATATAAATAATTTATATATAATATAATGTAATAATGAAAATAATGTATGATAAATATATGTAATTGATAATACTAATGGGATGGACCGGTTGATCCAAGGACTGGTTGATCAGAGGCCGAACAATGATGTGATCGCGAGACACCAATAATAGTTAATAAAACAATATTAAGTCTCTGGCAAACGAAGAACTCATTAAGTTACTTCTACCGTCTAACTACTACTCACTTAAAGGAAAAAAATCTCATTAAAAAAGGATTACATCAAGAATTATTAAGTATTTTTATTTTCTTAATATTTCTTGAGGACCTCCACTTAAAAAAGAAAAATAACTATATTTTCAACCTTTTTAATTCATTGAATGTATTGAGGGCTGCGAGGGTAAGTGAAAGTATGATGAGTCCGAGCGCAGCAAACAGGGCTACTAATCGAGCATGACGCCTTGAATGTGTGGCCAAAAGACATATCACCATCAGGATCGAGTGGCAAATAAGAGCGATGCAAGCACCAATCGGAATCGAATAATCCTTGATTCCATCGGCAACGGAGAAAATCAGCCAGCCCAATGATATCACCAATGAGTAGAAAAGGGCATATCTGTAAACATAAAGGGATAGTTTAAATAATTTCCCCAAACGTTTTAATTGTTAAAATTAAAGATTGAATTGAATAAATGAGATTTGAAACCCTAAGATGATTATTGATTGTGAAAAAAATGCGTATGCATTCTTGTTTCAAATGCAACTTTCATTCCTGATTAAAATTCCACCAAATGGAGTACAAGTGGGAAAAAAAAATAGGATCTAATTGTGAGAAACTTCGAAATAACCTCAGTATATTTCTAGCTGGCCTTTTTAGGGGTTAACCGGTTTTTTCAGGGTATTAAATATAAAATTTTAACTCCAAATTCCTTATACAATTTAACATTTCCGAGAAAATTTTTTTTGGAAATTTTGGGGACCTCAAAACGTGAAGTATCAAAATCTCGACATCGAATTTTTGACATGAATCCAATACTTTCTCATCCATATATATATATTACGTATATACATAGGTAAGGAGAAAGTCCAATAGATCTATGTTTTGTAAATTGAGTTGTTGTTTTGTTTTTGTGGAATAAAGATCTTGTTCTTCCTGTTTCTGTAATTTGCGAGCCATACATATGTGAATGTTTAACAATAAAAAAAAACTCATTTTAAAGAAAATCTTTTTCACATTTGTGCTTCTTCCATTGCGCTTCCCGGTCATCTCTCATCGTCGGGATTCAATCTCATAGTTTGTTCTTTTGACATATCGGGATAGATGCCACCCTATACATGCTACATTTAAGAAGAAAAATAATCAAATGAATAAGTTACCGAAAACGAAGTCTGGTCTGAGGGAAGGAGCTCTGTCTATATTGGCTTTCGAGGACAGTTGAGTCAAAACGAGGATCCCACCAATGGTGGGCAGCAGCTCGTTCAAAAGGTGCAACAGGACAACACCTGCCCCAGAGTCCTCGGCGTCGTCGCTGGAATCCTGCCCTAGCCACCAGGGCTTGGACGTATGGTGCCAGCGACACCTGCAACAAGTTTCTGATTATAATCTTGTGAGATTACAAGTAATATAGGGAATTTAGTCGTGGAAGCGAAGATGCATGAAAATAAATTGAATGCTAGCCGCAAAGGGTAGTTGACCTCTCTATTAGTCAATATATAAATTACTATATTTTCATTTACATGTAGATAAAAAGATTACCAAGTCTAATATTAGAACTTGCACTTTGCTGTAAAACTTATCCTGTTTGAGAAAAAAAAGATCAAATCTTTAGTTTGTTTGTTTGTTTTGTATTTCATAAATTTATATACTTTTGGCAGAGAACGCAACAAATTGGGTCAAGTTATCGTTAAAACTTTAAAAAAGAAGTAAATATTTACTACCTGACTTGCAAATGGTAGCGGCATTTGTAAAAACAAAAACAAAAATAAATTCCTACCTACAGAAATAAATGAATAATTAAAAAAAAAAAGGAAATTTTTCTAAACACTCACACACACTCTTTGTTCGTTCATAGAAACTGATTAAATAATATAAAATATTCTTTTTTATCTAAAGATTTTTTTTTATTTGCTCATTAAAATAGGTCTGTTATCACCCTTATTTGTTTGTCTTATTACATATTCAAAAGGAAAAAAACGTTTTATTTATTTCTTTACTAATCCATAGTTAAAACAAAAATTAATGCCAACCAAAGAAAAAAATTAATAAATATGCAAAGATAGCTAAAATAAATTTAGGTTGATATAGGGCTATGGATTCAAGATCACAATCTTATGAAATAATTTTGTGAAGTAATATATTGTATTTTTATGATTATAAAGATATATTCTCTTCTCTCTCTTCAATCATTAGTGTCAGACCTGACACGTTGTGGTTATTTTTAGGACTAACTTTCATGGGAATAATACTGAGGTGGGTTCCCGTTTCCTTTCTCAAGAGGAGGAATCTCAAATAAAGTTGGATAATTTTTTGCCATTAGGGGAATTTGGACTCGAGTTGTCATATCTCAGTGTTATAAGCTTAACTGTTTTATTCTTTCTGCTAATACCTCCCCATAAAAATAAATATATTTAATAATATTATTATACAGGGTGTTTATAAAAGAATATCGGGGTTTTAACTCTTTATAATATCTATTACATTTAACTTACAGTTATAAATGATATGTCAAATGAAAAAGCAACTCAAACAGTTTTTCCAAGAACCTTATAAATGTGTGTGACGACCTTTTGTCACACGGCACACATCAAGTCTATAGCCGAGTTCTTCCCAAACGTTGATAAGTGCGTTTTCAGTAATTGTAGGACCAGTTGCTTCAATCCGGTTTCTTAATTCAGTGGTCAGCTTGGTAGCGGAGGCACGTACCTTGATGAAACCCCAAAGGTAAAAATCGCATGGCGTTAGGTCAGGAGAACCTGGAGGCCATGCATAGCAAGCCCTGTCATTGGGGCCCTTGCGGCCTATCCAGCGCTCAGGTACAGTGATGTTCAAGCGTACTTCGTTATGCCAGTGAGGTGGCGCACCATCTTGCTGGAAAATGAAGTTCTCTGGCTCATTTTCTTCCAACTGAGGGAAGAGCCATTGCTGTAGTGTATCAAAATAAGAGGTGCCACTTACAGTAGGTTCATCACTAGTAGGCGCACTGATGCCAACAAACAAACTGTTTGAGCTGCTCTTTCATTTGACATATTATTTATAACTGTAAGTTTAATGTAATAGATATTATAAAGAGTTAAAACCCCGATATTCTTTTATAAACACCCTGTATTTTAAAAACGCGCCTCTCGAAATAAATAAAAATAAAACAAAAAGAGAAAAGTAGTGGAAACATTTTAAACGTTGTTAAAAATTGATAAAGAAAAAAGAGAGCAAATGGCTGTAAGGTCAAAAAGAGACAGAAAGAACCCTTTTAGAAATGTTCAATTTATAATTTTTAGGCTTAGTTTACTCAGTGAATTGAAATTGTGTAGATCTGTTAAATTATTTGGTGAACAAGCCAACATTTCATTTGCTTTCATTTAGGGAGCAAGAGGGTCCAGCGGGCGTAGCTCCCTGGCAAGTGGCAAAGCCCGCCTTCGCCTTCGGCGGGCTTTACCACAAATATATATATATAATCCAAAAAGGAATTTTCGAAAATCTGATGATCCTGATATTGCTGGATTCTTGAATTCATTCTATACCACTAGCAGTACTTAATAAAATTGTTGAGTTCAGAGACGGACTATGGAGTACCTGAATCTCGTCATCTTCGGCGTCGAAGGTTTCGAGAGGATCAAAAGGTTCGAGGGGGTCGAGTGGCCCTTGCCGGGAGCTGGCAGCGCTGTCGAGCCGCTCGCGAGCCATGTCCGGGGGGCATCGCCGCCCTCCCCACCTAAAAAACATAAACACAACTATTATTAACATCTTCTATTTATTTAAAATTGCTCTGGTCTTTTATTATTTCACAATTCTCTAGGCTATTCAAATGTTTATTACGGGTTCCGAAAAATTCCGATGAATTTATTTATCGAATGGTATAAATAAATAGGCCTGGACCCCTTTATATATATTAATAGTAAGTATATAATAAGTATTGTTTAAAGTCTAAATGCGGAAAATAAAAGAATCAAGGATAAAAAGTACAACTTAAGGAAAAATAGGACTGAATCATTTTTTTAGTTTTTAAAGTAACATGAAAAAATAATAAATACTCCAACCCCAGCGAAAGAGTGGAGGTCCTGGTTCGACTCCAGGGAACGAAATTTTGCCCAATCAAAAGTTCTACCTAGGTAATAAATGGACCCTGTTATGCATTAGTGTATCAAGCGCCAAAAAATTAAAAATTGACGGAATATTGTTTCAAATGCTATAATTAATAGTATTTTTTATGAAATATGTCCTAAAAAAATTTATATTTAATGTTACTTGCACAATTGACAAAAAAAAATTATATATAATCCAATGAAAACAAAAAACTTAATTGTTAAATTTTCTCAAAACTCGGTAGCTGGCGCTTGACACACTAATGCGTAACAGGGTCCAAATATACTTGCGATGATTGAGCGTGTAATGCAGTTACACGCTGTAGGGCTCACTGCAGTTGAGCCCTACCTCTTTCATTCATTCATTCATTCAGCAATTCAACATAAAGATCAAGTATTCAAGATGTTAAAATAGGACTTGTGTCCCTGACACATTTATATTCATTCAATAGTATGGCACATTTATAAGGTGTAGTAAGCAATTTCTAAGAACATCCAATCCCTCATTGTTTTAAAATGTAACAAACATCCAAAAATAATTGATTTTATTCAAATTATTTTAGTAAAAATATTATTTTTAAAGTGTTTTACTAGAATAATAAATTTTCAATTTTTTTTATATTTCATTAACTTGTTAATAAAAAAAAAAAATTTACATGATAAGACATAACAGAAAAGTGCTGAGTTATAGATAATGAAATAAGTTAATAGAAATATAAAAAAAAATTAATGTTACAAAAAGCCTCGTTTGTATTATTGATATTTGTAAAGTGGGATTATTACAATACCTCCCTTTCCAAAGAAGATAAAATACAATAGGTGAATGGGTTTTAATTATGTCTGTTGAAGTCAGTGCATGCCTTCAAAATAAAGTAAAATAAAACGCTTTGATCTCTCGTTATAAGTCCTGACTGTTAGACTCTACTGATCCAACGCCTAGCAAAAACAAAATACCAACCAAAATTTCTTCCATTTATAAAAACAAATTTAATTTGGACGTCTAAAAAAATGAGAATTCCATTATTAGAAAGTGTGATAAGAGATGTTCACAAATAAATTCAAAAAATGATGTAATACATTTCTTCTTCTACGGTTGATAAGAGAAATTTCTTTGCCCTTGGAGACGAATCTATTCTTAGAAGTTAGACCTGGATGGAATGGATTGACCGTCAGTCAGTAAACAAAAGGGAAATTAAGCAAACAACATAGAGTAAATAAAAAGTGAATATATGGAGTTGGAACAGAGTCAATGTTTAAGACTTTATTTCTCATATTCTAAAGAATAGAAAAATAATTAGGTTTCAGTTCAATATTTGTTGTCCATCTCAATTTATTTGTACGACTGACTTTTAGTTATTCAAAACTCCGATATTTTGTCCAAACATTTCTATTGAGAAAAGGTGAAGGATGTATAGAGGCAGAGGCAGCCAAGAAAAAATGCACTCAATGCTTTTGCCAATCAGCTGGAAAATCTTTGGTGCATTTATTAAAATTTCTAGCAGATTGGTAAAAATATTTTTTCTTAGCTGCCTCTGCTGTTTTGGGTTGCCTTTTTTCATGGAGTCGTCGGAATTTTTAAATAATAAATGTAGAGATATTTTATTGTAAAAAATGTTGAAAATGGTCGTCTGGCACTAATGAGTTCGAGAGAGAGAATCCTTCCCTGGGAGTGGGGGATGGCCTTTTCCAGATTTTCCAGACCGTAATCCCCCATTCCCGTGAGAAGAGTCATACATTGGCAGATTCCAGACGCTAGATTTGCACTTTTCTGTAGAAATGTTTGTATGTGTTTTTTGATCTAATTTTGCTTTTCGGGTCTATTTTAAATTAGAATTTTGTTTTTCAAATTTTGTATCTCTCTCTCTCCCTTTTTGACTTCCCAACACTGTCTCCATACCCTCCATATCCCTCCTTAAATATCTACAGTCACAACTTGCACCTCTATTGGAAAAAGGTTTATGAATCTCTTTTATTCCATCAAACCTAAATATATTGTTGAGAAATTAAAATATCAAAAAGAAAAAATTGTTAAGGTTTTAACGTTCAGAACATTATTAATATACAGGAAAATGGATGTGAACGTGGCTTGTGTTTTGTTATTGTTGTCGTTTCGGTTCCTAGCAATGAACTGCTTCGTATTAAATGGTTTAGTAACGAAGGAAACCGAACCGATGCCGAGAGTTCCCTAAAGTTATTTCAATGTTTTTTTTTTTTTCTAAGTAGAACCTTACTGGAAGGGACCAAACAAGACTTTAAATCATGTGCGGAAGCCCATGCCATGCTCTATTCTAATCAAGGCCTTTTCTGCAGACAGACCAGATCATCTACACTGTTAAGGTCAATTAAAATATGATTCAAAACTGGAAAGCACAGGTTTTACCCATCTTTGTGATTTCTTTAGCATTCTATATAAGGCAATCTGGAAATTCAGATCTGTACTTTCAGAATAATTCTATCAAACAATATATCTTTTAACTATACAAGTTTCTAAATATGTAGCTCGAGTTTATAACACCCCTAAAAAGAATAAAATTGAAAACGGCTATAAAGGAAATAAAATTTACTTGTACAAAAGTGAATTTTTTTCATTGACCAAACATGGAGCTATTCATTTTTTGATTTGTTTAATTGTGCTATATTTATTATTATGTAAAGTTTTTATTTTAATTTTATGATATTTATGAATTGCATCATTTAAATTTGATTAAAATTCCTATTTAAAAGTATCATAAGCAAATAAATTTTATTTCTTAAAATTTTAATTTTTCTAAATTAAAAATATTTTATCATAAATAAATGTTAATATTTTTTTTCTTTCTTTCATTATTTAAGAAGGAATATATTTTTTTAATGTATGTGATAAATGTGAGGATAATTTTTTAATTATCTGACAGATACCTTTGGATCAGCTGTCGAAGGGGTGCAGCATGAGGGTTAAGTGCTAGAGCAGAACGTTTGCACAATCCAAAAATTTACTCAGTTTTATAAGAGATACAATGACAAGAGAAAAATTTATAATCATAAATATGATCAGTTAACCAGTCATTTATTCAGCCAACTCGTTCAGAAATAATAAACGTGAAATAAATATGGTGAAGCCATAATGGTTTAGGTCACGTGATATAATTGGCGGGAAGATAGAAATAATAAAAAAACATTTATAAATTATTTTTCTTCCTATATGGATCGCCAAAGAGCAACGATCAGACTCTCCGGATTGTTGAGAAAAGTTTTTTTTGGCATCTGAAACAAATTAGACCTTGTTCTTATTTTCCTATATTAATTGGTAATAATATAATCAGTGGGGTAACTATATTGATTGGCGCCACCCCCCCCCGCCCCCTCAACAACAAAAATCTGGTGTGACTGGTCGCACAGCACACAACTTTCTCTTACCTTCGGTAATCTTTGTTGTGTTCTGTGCTTGTCACACCAGATTTTTGTGTCGAGATATGATTAGTTCCGACAGTACAGAACATTCGAATTTCAAGATGTAAAATTTGGGACATCATTTTAGGGGCATTTGCCCCCCAGTGTTTTGGAAGAAAATAATAAATTCGGACATGGGTGTATCCAGAGAGGGGGGGGGGGCAGCTGCCCCCTTCAAAACTTAAATATTAAAAATAAAAAATATAGATAAAAAATTGAAAAATTCACGCCATCTATGCGAAGACACCACCCCCCTCTCCAGATAGGTTGTGCCATTTATAAGAGAAAAAGTGATGTCGTCTTTTTATTGCCAAAAAAGAGATTAAATTATATTAAACTGACTTAATCAAAAAGAAAAATTGACCTGAGAAGAATGCTAAGAGTATCCTAGACTGATATATAATGCCATTTCAACAATTTTCATTCTTATATTTTCCAGGACACACTAGAGTTGAGTTTTCTGAATGCTAATATTTTCAGACAGGTTCATTTTAGTAATGAAAAGATACTGTGGTCTCTATTTTACTTGCCTCTGTCTTTCACGATGATTATTTTGATTAACGAAGGTAAGAGAAAGTTGTGTACCGTGTTTGTTACACCAGATTTTTGTGACGAGATATATTTAGTTTCCATAGCACCTTAGTTAAGCTGACTTGATTTTCGTCGCATGCTCTCCGACTATAAATACCCAAATTCGGCAATACATCAAATGCTCCAGACAAAATATTGTTTTCTTGGACGAAGCGACCACAACTTGACTTTTGAAGAAAAGCGAAAAACTGGCATCGAGAAAGTTGAAGAAATGCGCAGACTTAGCTCAGATAATCTGTGATGGACTCCTAGTCAGTGAATGTGCTTAGATTCTGTTTATAATAAAATAAAAGAAATGTATTGTTTAAGCATCATGAGTGAGTATGGGATTTAAATATGAGGAACAGGGTTACATTATTCATAAGAAAAATGGAGAATCAAATAAGAGTTTTTAGAAAATTTAAAATTGTTTGGAAAATTGTTTTTTTATAATTTTTTTTTATTAAAAACATTTACAGATATTTTGAAAAATTAATTATATTTTGAAAATGCCTGCGAATAAGTTTTTACCAAGACGTAGAGATATCAAAATTTCTTTCAATAGAGCCATTAAATAATATGACTAAGTACCATACAGAAGAGAAGGAAATAACACCGATAAAGTCCAAAAATAATTGTTATTTTATGACACAATATCTATAAGGAAAGGGTTTTTTTTAACATCATGCATGAATATACAGTCTACACTTCTAATATTATCTATCTATAGAGAAATAAATAAATATCTACTTTTATATTGATAGATTATGTTCATTTTATATATTGATAATATATATTTTTTATTTTAAGAATGTTCCAAGACCCCTAACATGTAATATACGTTTAGATAATTTTTAATTAAGCTAATTCAATTAGACAAGATGTAGAGTGCTTTTGAAGAAGAATTCTAGAATCTTTTATATTCCTTGATACTAGCGACCGTAGTTCATTGTTTAAAAAAAAATATTATTTTTTAATGGAAACTTTCATGGTTCAAACAGAAAATTTCCAATAAAGATTTTCATTTTCTTTTATAAAAACAATGAATTAATCATAAGTAGAAAACGCATAGGTGGGACTTGATATTGTCCCTTACTGTACCTTAATTTTGAGTTAATCCAAATTGTAAATCATCATTCTTAAGAATCAATCACTACAATATCTCTCTATAACTTAATCTTAATAAGGTAAAAATAAAAAATGCAAAAATATTAAATTATTATTTAAAGATATATATATACGTATATTAGATGTTGGATGTGTTTTGAACATAAATCACAATTAGTGGCTTTAAATTCACTGTTATATTATTTCCTGTTGGCTCTATGATGAATAAATATCTCCTGGATAAACCACTTATCTATAATATTTTCTTTCCCTTTTGTCACAACTTTGCATTTATATGTCATATAAAAAAAATTCGAGAATGTATACATCAATATTTAAAAAAAAACTAATAAATAATGAAATGCAAATTAATCAGATTTTAGAGGAACGTCTTTTATTCTCCAAGCACCAATCCGATAACGTAACCAAATCATTATTAAATCGATAAGCATTTGAAGCCAACTCAAAACGGGAACAAGTTTAGAACCTAAAAAAGTAAGCTTTGTAATATAGAGATATAATAAGGAAAGATGAAATATTCACAAAAGACTTATCATCACGTCTATTATTTTTTAACACCTCCTTGCCTCAAATCGATATTCTGTAAGCAAAATCTCTAACGCCAAAGCGTTAACATTTAGTCAATAGCAAAAACTATAGGTTCCTAGTTTGTTAAAAACGCGACAAAATTGACATTTTTATTAAAATGAAGGTACGGCCGAGAATTATGAAAAAAACGGTACTGTCTCTTTCAAAACGGTACTTATGGTCACCCTTTATCATCATAATTAACACCTAATTCGACTAAAATGCCCGAACCGATAATTTTAATTCGCCGACAAGAGGTCCCTTTTCACTTTCCGCATTAGACTACATTCAGATATTATGTAAGGTCTCTATGTGAATGATGGCGATCAACTTATTTTGATAGTATAACGAATTTTGATTCTAGACTGACGATATGAAAAAAATTTGACCGAAACGTCTCAATATTCAAGAGGCTTGATTTTAGGTTGCTCCTGCCTTTTCCTTTTATTGCAATACAGTTTTAAAAAAATAGTTAAATTCACTAACCTTCAATTTCAGTCCAATTCACAGCAATTTCTTTTATTGGTATTTGAAGATATTGAGCAATATAAAGCAATTCAACATCAAAGGCCCTATAAAAAAGGAAAACATTTTAGATTAAAAACTGTTTCTTCCTAAATAATGAATCGTTGTATATTTTTATTATAGAAAAAGTAAGTATTTAGCATACATATAGAGAAAATATTTTTTTTTGGAACGAGAAGGCTCATCCAGAGCATAAATCCGAGGAAATTAAGGTAAGCCAATTTATCTCTGATGAATATTAAAAATTTGATCATGGAGGTGAAGCAGAAAGGGGGTATATATAAGTTTATATATATATATAGGTCATTCTGCAAAAATGGGTTAACTTCGCGTAATTGCAAATAATACAGTGACTACCAAACATATTGACTTTTTTTAAACATCAGTTAATAGAAAAAGTTAATAATTTTAGGGCTCATATGATAAATAATGAAATTTAAAAAATTTAATGAAAATATTCGTCTTTTTAATCCTAAAATGTCAGTCCGCCCTCGGGGCATGGCGTAGAGGTTAGCGTGCTAACCTCATATACCAAACGTCGCGGGTTCGGACCCCAGGCAGTCCGATGATTTTATTTAAGCCAATTGGATACCAAATGGCTTAAATAAGAATGCCTGGACCCCATATATGTATATTTATTAATAACGGATATCGTAAAAAGTCTTATATGGCCTGAGTTGCCGAAAAGACTGTATGAATGTGTGTGTGCGTGTAAGTGTGAATGAGAAAAAAGTGTGAATGTTTTAAAAAAAATGTCAGTCCCCTGGGATGAGATGTACCAGTTCAAAAAGTGAACATTTAAATGAAAATTTTTTTTAACCTATTAGATTTATATCATTATTATCCATATCGATATAATCTAATATACTTTATTAGGCGTTGTTAAGTCATAAATGTAAGAACTATGTATACATATCCTATGGTCGATACTCCATGGGTGATGGCCTCAATAAAAAAAAAAAAAAAAAGTCATAAATTTTGATTTTAAATAAATTTACACTATTTTTTTATTTCAAAGTCGCTTATTTCTATCCGAGCGTCAGTCCCTTGGCTAATTATCTGTTTTATAAAAGTTTAGGGTGTATATATATCAAAAACGTAAGTCCCCTGCAAGTTTTTCAACCGTAAAGTTAAAAGGCTGATGAGCTTACTGTATATATACCAAAAAAAAATGAAAAAATCTGAGTGTTACTATATGGATACAATAAAATTAACTTATTGTCTATCAAAATCATTACAAACAATTGAAATCAAAGTTACAAATTGTGCATTTCAAATTCGATCCCAAAGTTAACCCATTTTTGTAGAATGGCCTATATATAATTTATTGAAATTTGGTAAAACCAAGTATATGGACTGAAAAAGCAACTTGTTAAGTTAACTAATACAATACTAACGAACTTATGTTTAATCAAATTTATAATTTTGATCTCCATCCCTTTAAAGTTAAGATAATAATTTTTAAAAAAAGAGAAAATTGGTGTGAAGGTGTATTAGACAAAATGGAAAATTGTCCATTCAATGGCGTTTAATGTTTTCATCAAAGAATAATTTAAACGTAAATATTTGGTACTATCCTTCTATAGGGAATGACAGTTTTTTATACTTCTTTTTCGTAAACATAACAAATGTTAGAGTAAAATGATTTTTTCTTTATTTGGATTTGTCTCTTCACGTATTAGTGGGTAGGTAAGTAATTGATTGCCATTGATAACACCGACCGTTGTTCTAAATTTCCTGATCTCAGACATTATTTAAGAGCCTTAAAGGAGAGTTGGGTAAAATTTCAAAATTTTTTCTCACCATCTTTTGACATGAAGGTTTGAGAAGAGTCGCTTTGCACTTGACCGAGTCATTAGTTTGAATCCGCATTGGGTATCTCTAACACCACGAACACATAAAAGCCAGACGATCCAATGGAAACCGATCATCAATAAAGTACGGAAATATGAGCGTGTTGCAATGGATTCCTCTTCAAGATGGGCTCGGGATCCGACAATTAAAGCTTCTTGGTCGCCAATCACACCTGAATTAGATAGATAGATACATGAAAATGTTATCTTTATTTTGTTTTTATATAAAAGTTCGTAGAAATGAATCCTGTTTTTTTTTTTTTTTAGTCTAACAATTTATTAATCGATTCATAATATTAAATGAACTTTCTATAAAATATGGTCATTTATTTTTTCCTTGGGTGTATTTTCCCGAAGCCCCTTAATGCAAGTGTTGACATTTCGAACTATTGAAATTAAATTAATGGAAAAGAGGCATGCAGCCAGGCAGGAGAGATTCCTTAGAATGAAAATCTCAATAAAAGAAAAATTTTCGGCTTTATTTAGATAAGGGCATCATCAGTTCTTATGGGAATATTGGCAAACTCAATGAATACACCATTGAGATGGAGATAGAGTTGTTATATAAAAACATATACAAGATTATATATATAAATATAAAATATGAACATAGATGTAGTATGCTCATTAGTATATATGGCCAAGTCTAAAATCAAATCAAATTGAAAACAGGAGTCATTACTACGAACGAAAACAAAATAAAGATAACATTTTCATGTATTCTATCTAATTCAGGTGTGATCATAGATTTTAGACTTGGCCATATACAATTGTATACTAATGAGCATACTACATCTATGTACATATTTTATAAATTTTTATATAAATCTCAATCTCAATGGTGTATTCATTGAGTTTGCCAATGTTCTCATAAGAACTGAAGATGGCCTTACCTAAATAAAGCCAAAACGATTTCTCTTATTGAGATTTTCATTCGATAGAGACTCTCCTGCCTAGCTGCAATCCTCCCTTCCATTAATTTAATCGTTAGTCAGCCACTTCTCACATCATCACTATTGCAATTATCTTTAATTATTTCTTTCTATTTTCAAATAAGCTTCTAGTGCATATAACATTGCCATTATAACCAATTGTACAATATATTATTATTTTCTACCTTTTTTATCCACAAGTGTATAGATGCTTTCTTCCAATTTACTAAAATCTTCAAAAGCAGTTGCCCCATCGGCATCAGCGAAGAGTATCAATTCTCCTCTTGAACTATGAACTCCCTTGAATATAAATTTTGGGTTAATGAGAATTTATATATTAAAAAATATCAATTCGAGCAAATTAATCAACAGAAGAAAAAATGAAGAGTTTATGAATTTTAAATATAAACTAGAATAATTATCAGATATTTCAACCAACTTGACATATGTTATCCTCAATTCATTAATTGATCTATTGCAATAGATGGTACATTTTAACATAAAAGGTTAAAAAGGGTCGTTCGGCCTATTGTCTGCTTTGAAAAAGGTATTTCTCACACAGACAAGAAAGAAACTTTAGTGAATGTGCCATTTGGGCTGTCTAACTACTGGGATTTAGTCTCAATACTATTGCAATAGATAGTATCTCAAATGAGTGAGACTAACGAAAGATTCTTATTTTTATTGCTTTTCACTGTAAATTTTAGAAGAAAATAAATCAGGATAAGAAACTACTCGAAGCAAACCGGAGTCAAGTTTAGAATTTACAAAAGTAAATAAATTACAATTTGGTTGTAATATCTATAAATTAAAGGAATTTAGGCGGAATAGATTGTTTATCTTCTCCAATCTTCATAATATCCACCTTTAATGATTTGGTTGGAAATTAAAGAATAATAAAATACTAACCAATTGGATGGCTCCGCCCTTTCCTCTATTATCGACAAGTTCGAGTACTCGTACAATATTTGTACTTTGATTGCGGGAATATTCTCGTGCGACAGAAACTGTTTTATCTTTACTTCCATCACTTACTATAATCACTTCATATTTCAGATCTTTGCGTGTTGAGAGATATTTGAGACAATCTCTCATCATTGATGGCACTTAAAAAAAGAAATTAATAATTAAACCATATTAATAGAGTAGTGGAAAGAATAGAATTGATAGGGATCACACCTCTGCAGAGACCTTTGAAGTTCTATAATATTTAGGGTGGTTTCTTCCATTAATTAGGGTTTATTAAATTTAATGGCAAATCCAGGAATTAAGTTGAGAGTTATTTATTGGAATTTACGTTGAGTATGGATAGAACTTTATAATTAGAGGGAATTGAAAATATTAAGATATGTTGTCAATCGAAGCAGAAAAGGTATGGGAAATGAGAAATTTGGAGTATTTGTTTTAGAGTCCATTTGAAAATTTTAATAATAAAGCAATATTTCATTATTATTATATATTTAAGGTTAAGATATAGAAAGAAATCTTACATCGTTGTTCTTCATTATAAGCCGGCACAATGACAGTTAGATCCAATGTAGCAGGTTGGTCTAAATTTGGAAATGGGCATGGTTTATTTGTTACTGGATCTAAAAAGAATCTTTCTTCTTTACGTCTTTTAATGATTGGATATGGTGATGTGGTGAGTTTTAAAATCACAGAGAGCTAATAAAGATAATTTGTGTTAAAATCATAAAGATAAACTATTATTAATATATGAATTAACTTACCAAAGCCAATGCTCCAATAGTAAAAGCAAAACCATAATAAAATAAACATTTAATATAACAGGTCATGATGCTTAATGATAAAACAAAATTTCATCATTCATTTTATTCATCCGGGGTTAATTTTAAGCCACGTTGACCTGTTTGGCAGTTAAATGATGACAGGGCGAGAGAGCTGACAATTCAAAGCAACTTTCCACATAAACAATTAAAAATTTAATAATTCAAAACATACAATGAAAAAAAATTTGAATCTTACATTCATTTATTTTTTGGATTAAATTATTTATTTTTATTTAATCCTTATTTAAAATTTTGTCAATCAGCTGATGAAAATTTGATGAAAAATTTAAATTTCTATATTCATTGGTAATCATAAAAATAAATTAGGGCTGAAATTAGCAATTAAAAAAAAAAACGGAGAGAAATAGTTCTTTCAGAACTGAACTAGCTCGAAAAATGAACTATTCAATTATTTAATTTTTGCAATTATTTTATTTGTTTAATAGTTAAAATATAGAAATTATATTATTTGAAAAAAATGAATGAAATTCTTGTTGTAAATTGTTTATATTGAAAGAATTAATTAAAAATTTTAATAACAAAATGAAAATAAAAATGACACTCTAAAAATGACTTGAATTTAAAAGAACTATTCTTTTTTGAACGATGAATCTGGTGATCAATTTGAAAATGGTTGCCACTGGTTGCCATTTTTATGTTTTCACTATTGTTCTGTATTGATTATATGAATTAACATTAACAGAAAGGTTATTAATCTAAAAAACAGTATCATATTTATCTCAATTAATATACTTAATTAGGAGGAATTTATCTATTATTAAAATGTCGCAAGTAAGACAAAATTTCGATGAAGAATGCGAGGTATCCCTCAATAAGCAAATAAATATGGAATTATATGCAAGTTATGTTTATCTCTCCATGGTATGATAAATATTTATTATTTTCTATTTATTTTTCTTTTTATAAAAATGAATGATTTATACATATTATTTTATCGAATTTTCTTTAGATTAATGCCATTCCACCTTGACCTGACATTTGACATCTTCATTTTGTTTTCATATCAATCAAATTCATAAGTATATAATTTTTTTTTTTTTATATTTACTAACATTAAAGAATATTAATATTTAGTGGAGAAATATAAGCTTTTAGTTTATTTTCAACCCAAAATGTCTTTTTTTCGAAATTTATATAAGGAACACAGTTTAATGGTATTGATAAATAAAGATGGAATAACAATAATTAAACACCCATTCAAAAATGTATATTGAGTCTGTTGAATTATATATTGAAAATTCGTTTGGATATATCTTATTACTTGAAATAAATACTATCTATATTTACCAAAAGTACGGTATACGCTCTTGAAGTTAACTCACTTTTAGAGAAAACTACTTTAAAGCTTAGAGAGTCCAAGTAAGTGGCTTTCATTTAATTAGAGCAATGAAAAATATTGCCTGAATAAAGAAACCTACATGCATCTGTGTGTTAACTACATTGTTTAAAGGCACTTGCTCTCTCTAAACTTGAGAGTTGTTTTCTATAAGTAGTCTGAGCCGACTTTTAAAAAAGTGGGTATTTATTTGACTGATTTCTAATAAATCTATCCAGCTTATTAGTCTTCCTAAAGCTATATATTTCTCTCCTGAATATTGCGTGGACATTCGTATATTAACATTTTTATTACTTTCTCTTACCTATGTATATATGTAATATATATATAGAGAGAAAGTATTGGATTCATGTCAAAGATGTCGAGATTTTGATGGATCTTCACGTTTTGAGGTCCCCTGAATCCAAAAAAGTGGTTTTCGCGACATGGTCTGTCTGTGTGTGTGTGTGTGTGTGTGTGTGTGTGTCTGTGTTCAATTTTAAGCATGAAGGAATTGAGCTACAAGGTTGAAATTTTATATTTAAGTTAAACACCCCCGGGACCGGAAAAATAAGCTTTTAATCAAAATCGGCCAAAGAGTACTAGTACTTTACTGATGTACTTTTCAGTTTTTTTCGATTTTCTCAAAATTTGCTCCAACGATTTTTTTAAAATTCAAAAATCAATTAATTTTTAGATTCTCTTTAAAATGTATATTCTCATTTTGCAATTGAAATCTTCTGAAGACCACTTTACTCCTGTATTTCATAGGGAAGATAGGAGAAATGGTTGCCATGGTAACAAAATATAAATATTTTCCCATACTTATAAATTTTACATCTGAATTCATATGTTACGTACTGTCGGGAACTAAATATATGTCGACACAAAAAATCTGGTGTGACAAGCACAGAACACAACTTTCGATTACCGAAGGTAAGAGAAAGTTGTGTGCTGTGCGCCAGTCACACCAGATTTTTTTTAAATATTTCTTTTCATTACATTGTTTTTTTAGAGAATTAAACTAGATCATAGTTTCTCAATCTTATTTTGCTCACCACCCCCTTTGAGAATGTTTTTTTTAGAGCCCCCCCCCCCCCCCATTTTAATTTTACTTACCACCTGTCGCGAATTTAAAACAGCTATTGCCTCGATTATATTTAATTGTCTAATTTTATATTATAGTCGTAAGATATGCTATGGCCCCTATCTTATTTCTAAGTTTAAAAAGAAGAAAGTTTCAATGGGAACAATACATAGGGCCCACTTAGTTATATTGAGGAATATTTTTATTAACATTCAAAAGACATAAATTTATGACATAACTAGTGAGAAGGTTGGATTTTTATTATTTTAAAGGAGTTTGTTAAATATCACTGCCCCCCCCCCCCCTCCCAAAGTCTCAAACGCCCACAAGGGGGACGTAATCGCTCACTTTGAGAACCTATGAACTAGATTCTTTCTCCATTCATTAATATACAGGAGATATTTTGAGAAAAGTACAATGAATATCAAACGTCTGATGTTGCTTGCATTATCCACATTTGATTATTTCAATGTTTTTTTTTTTTTTTTTTTTTTTTTTTATGAAAATGCTGGAGGTATTTTCATTTGTCGTCATCAGATCTTTGAGTTAAATATTATTATACAAATTTTTTTTTAATTTAATGTTTAATCCAAATTCATCTAAAATTTATTAATTATTTTATTTTTGACAGGGATATTATTTCGACCGAGATGATGTCGCACTTAAAGGACTTCGCGATTATTTTCGAAAAGCTTCAGAAGAAGAACGTGAACATGCTCAAAAGATTATGCGATATATAAATAAACGTGGCGGTCGAATAATTTTAACTCCAATTCAAGCACCGGACAAGAACGAATGGGGAAAACCAGATGAGGCAATGCGAGCTGCACTCGAATTAGAAAAAACTGTCAATGAGGTGAAGTTTAACTTATTATAATTTAATTATTAGTGGTATAAATAGGGTGTGGTCTGTTTTAATTTTAATTGTAGAAACAATTACGTATCTCAATTTTATTTTAAATTGTGATATGCATTACATGCTATTCAAAATTTTCTGCTGAATTCTCTCGACATCTCAATTTAATCTAAATGTGTTATTTCTCTACAGAGATTTTTAGAGTTAACTTTTTCACAAGTATCACAATTCACACTACTTTGACTCACTTATTTATAACCGATTTTTGTCCACTGCCTCCCCGTTCCAATAATTTTTGCTTTGAGTCACAAGTTGTTAGTTACCGATCCAGTGTTTGAAATCGTAAGTCTATCCTTCTTAGATTCTTCGTCCATTTCGAAATGCAGCTTCCTCAGACCTTCACTCAAGGAACTTTTAAGTTCATTTACCAGTTATTCTTCTAATTGTAAGATAGCTTGAATGAAATAAAAAATGCCTGAAGATGCAGGCGCTGCCGTTGAATCTCCAATACTGTAAATCTGTGTAGAATCAGTTGCAATAAATCCCACCCAGGGAACAAATTGTGTGTGGAATAAATTCCACCTAAACAAATTTTGTTTTAATTTACACCAGCGTTTTCCAAAGTGAGGCGCGCCTCCCTAGGGAGGCGCGGACTATTATAAGGGGAGGCGCGAATACTAGCCACAGTGAGCAAATTTCCAAATGATTGCTAAAGTTTTATAAATAATATAATAAATAAGAATTAAAAAAATAAATATTTTTATCAAGTTTGAAGAAAAAGTGGTGTACGTTTTACGTGAAACATATTTATAAATGAACATTTTTAATATATGCGAGGTTTCACAGGTTTTTGAATGATAGAAACATTTAGATTTCTAACTCGATAAATTTCTTTTTTTTTCCTTTGTATTAATACATTTTTTAGAAATAAAAATTTTTGTGATTGTATTATTTTATAAAATGGGGGGGGGGGGGAAGTCATGCGATTAAATATTTTTAAGGTAGGCGCGGTAAAATAAGTTTGGAAACCAATGCTTTACACCTTATAAGAACGAAAATGTGCTCTAAAGCCGTTCTAATTTTGAATTAGAATGAATGGCACGCTGGGTCTTTATCTTTGTTAATATTTTATAAGGTGTGGTATGTTTGGTGTGTTAAAAAACAAACAACATATGAAAACTACACTTTTGTACTAAGGGATGGAGTGAGTTCTAGGATGTTTTATCTTGATCTGCGGAGGCTAATTCAGAGGATCGGGGCTGTAGGATGGATGAGGAAGAACAATCCACTGAAGTTTCGTGGGCTCCTCTCGGGTGCGAAGACTTGTGGACTGTTCTTCCTCATCCACCCTACAGTCACGAACTCACACTGTCGGATTTTCATCTGTTTGGCCCAATGAAGAATGCAATCCGTGAGACGCGGATGATGAAGCATGACTTTGGCTCCGACATCAACCAGTGGATTGGAACCGTGCAGGGCATACAGGCCCTCACTTCAAAATGCCGTAAAGCCTTAATTGAATGGATATTAGGTTGAAAAATACTGTTGTGTAGCTAAATGAATGGGGAATAACAGGGTGTATTTGAATGATGAATAAAACAACCTCTGTTTCAGAAATAAAAATGTGGTGCATTGCTTAGTGAACTCCCCTCGTATAAGTAATTTGAATTTTTTTTCTCCTGGAGGGGGGGGGGGGTTAACACCCTACCCCCCCCTGGTTGAGCCACTGATTCATGATAACAACTGTGAAACCTTAAACTCCAAAATTTTGGAGATATTGTTCAAATTTATTGTATTCTACAATTTTTTGTTTTTAATTTTCAGAGCCTTTTGGGTATACATCGTATTGCAACACAAAAAGAAGACGCAAATTTGTGTGATTTTCTAGAAACAGAATTCCTTCAAGAACAGGTGGACTCCATAAAGGAACTTGCAGATCATCTCGCTCAACTAAAACTAGTTGGCGATGGGCTGGGAATTTTTATTTTCGACCAGAGTCTTAAAGAGAAATAAAATTATCCTTAACAAAATTATTATTGTTTTTTATGATAGTCCTCGTTATAAACGAATGTTGGAAAACAAATAGAATAATTTTAATATTTCATAAAAATGAACTATGATATAAATCAAGCCTATCTAATTTTAGATAAGGGTACATTAAAAATATAAAATTATTTATTCACTCTCAGAATTTCCTAATACTAGTTTTAGTTTATAAAGGAATTACTTGTTAGATTTTTTTAAAGTAATTTCCAAAAAAAGGTCAGATTAAAGGAAAAATAATTTTAGTGAAAAAGAAATCATAGTTCTTGAAAAATGATTTGTAAAAGTGAGGCCCATGCAACTAGCGGTTCACTTCTTACTCCCATAAGCGAGTACAAATGAATGGAGGAGAAAATTATATTTGTAATTTATAAATTGTTAAACAGGTTTGTTCTAACAAATACAGTGAGTGTCAAAGTTTTTATAAAAGATGATGGAATTCTTTATGGAAAAATTTCCAAAGTTTGTTCCACGAAATTTCATTTAAAAAATAAAAAAAACAATGAAATAATCATATTTATGCCTATTTTACACGAGCACTTCTAACGTCGCGTTTTCAACGCTTGAACGCTTGTAAAGGTTTGCTTATTAAACACGAGCGTTTTTGAAGCGTTTCAACTCTGATTTTATTTACTACGTCCCAACGTCGTCAAAACGTTACGTGTAGAATGGGCACGCGTTTTGAACTCGTTAGAAACGCTCGAACGCCAGCTAAGGTCCATTCTACACGAGCTTTTTTGGCGCGTTCCTAACGCCGCGTTTTCAACGCTTGAAAATTTTATTTACTACGTCAAAACGTTTTCAAAACGCCACGTGTAGAATAAGTATGCGTTTCGAACGCCTTCTCTGGCGTTAGAAAGTGGCGAAAATATATTTCCGTTCTTTGCTATTGATTCTGGCTTATTCATTTTTGCCTGGTATTTAAAAGAATATGTTTAAAAACTTTCAAACGCCTTTTCTTTAATTGTTGAATTTCGGACTTTCGCCACTATGATTTTCAGCATATATGCACATCACAAAATATGCGTATAATTATAAAAACTTTAATATTTTATATTCCAAGCTTCGTGAATTTTGTGATTAGTTTATATATTTTTTAGAACAAACCTAAACAAACTCAGAATAAATATTTTTCATCTATCAACGAAGTTAATTTAAATAAATTAAACTTCTTGGATTGCTAGAATTTATGTATTATAAATCTATAATGTAATACAATATACAGTATATTAGGCTAATGATAGGGCAAAAACTAGACTCTAAATGCCTGATCATTTTTCTTATTTGTTTCTGCCAATATATTGGCATATTGTATATATACATGTATATTATATATATCTTCAGATTATTTGCAGTAAGATGCATATTTGAGATTATCTGAGGGCCTTAAGTTTAAGGCAAATTTATTAAATAAATATAAAATGAAAAATCAATTAAATAATTTATCCATATATGATTTTTTTTAAATATCTTTTTGTTTTAATGGAAATATATACAAGGTATTTGTTAATGGGCATAGATTTCTATTTTTTTCCTTTTGTTTGTTATTGTAATTAAATTTGTATTGTGTTTGTTGGACCTAGCCACAGAGGACTCGTGCCTCTAAGCTGGTTGTTAATAAATTTATTTATTTAGTCTTCTTGGAAAATAGAAATCTATTTGGGTATATTCCCATGAATTTAATACACAAGTTTAGAGTGCTATTGAAAGAGCCTGAATAACTCAAAACGATAAATGATTGATCATTTATCATTAATTTCTATATTAGGTGTGGGGAATCCTTATAATTTGATTTCCAATAAATTCCAAAATGTTGGACTCCTCGTTCCTAATAAATTGAGTAACATATGATGTGGATGCAGATAATTGAGCGTTTTTAATAATGAATCAGCCCTCGGGCCTTGGTGTAGGGGTTAGCTTGCTGGCCTTCTGTACCAAGAGTCGCGGGTTCGCATCCCGTCTCAAATTTATTTCAATTTAATTGGCTTGAAATAAATAGAGCCGGTGTCTAAATGGCCTTCGTTGCCGAAAAAGACCTTAAATAAATTTAAAAAAATAATAATAATGAATTAAAAGAATCGGTACGGTCTTAAACCACTTCCGAAAATTAATGACTGTTGCTTGTACTGTAGTTGTGGCTGTGATCAAGGGCGTATGGAAGAGATTTATCAAGGAGGGGAGGAGACCAAAATTCCATCTAAATTTAGTCAATTTGCCAAATGTACAATTGAAGGGGCTGGACGCAAATAGTGCTAACCCACAAATATATAGTTCTGAGATATTTCAATTTTAAACTTTAAAAACAAACAAAACACCAAATGGAAGTTTGTTTGTTTGTTTGCTATTGTCAGACCACTCGAATGGCAATATATTGTTCAACTTGTACAGACCTTTGCTCAATTGATGGTGCTGAAAAGTCGGATTTGTCATAATTGTGGGTTAACCAAGAGGGGGGAGTATTACCCCCCTCTCCCCGAGGAACTCCTCTGGATCCGTTCTTGGTATTAACACTATCTGCAGTCGACCCCTTCAATTCTAACATGTATTACTGTCTACAATTGTTTTTTGTTCACCCCATTTTTTTACAATTATAGTACTTTGCTTTCAAGAGCAATTTCTAATGATTTGAAATTAAGTTTTTATTACATTTACTAATATTATGTATATGTTTGTATCTTATATTTAAATTCGTTGATATTTCTCCTTGAATGTAATATGATATAATGAATTGTAATAACTATTATATGAATAAATTACTATTTTCAAATCGAAATTTTATCTCTGTTTTTGGAAAACATTCACTTTACATTTAATATTCATTTAGACTAGTGTCCATTGGCGTAACGTACACCTCCGCGATGCGAGGGTTGAGCCCCCGGATCTTAGGGGACTAAAAAACTATCTTAACGAAGTTATCATAGTGTTTCCATCAAAGAAAGAAAGAAGTACAAAGACCCCCTCTTCAGTGACGCTCCAGACCTCCAACTGTCTCGGTACACCCCTGAAGAGAAAATCAATTTTTTTTTTAAATGTATAAATGTTTCTTCTTAATATTACAGTGCAATTAGCTCCTAAAACGGACAAACCCTAACATCCAAAAAAAAGTTGCCCTCCAACGCCAAATTGTTCTATCCCCTCTTCGTAGTATGTAATAAAAAGTTACTTATTTTGAGCGTCAGGTTATTGCAGGAGGGGGCGAGAAGTGGCGAAATTCGCAAATATCTCGAAAACAATGGGGCAAAAATTAATCTGTACAAAAATAATCGAAATTAAATTATAAACAAAAAAATCTGGTGTGACTGGCGCACAGCACACAACTTTCTCTTACCTTCGGTAATCGAAAGTTGTGTTCTGTGCTTGTCACACCAGATTTTTTGTGTCGACATGTATTTAGTTTCCGACAGTAGGGTACAATTGAATTCAAGATGTAAAATTTATAAGTATGGGAAAATATTTATATTTTGATACCATGGCAACCATTTCTCCTATCTTTTCTATGGAGTACAAGAGTAAAGTGGTCTTCAGAAGATTTCAATTGCAAAATGAGAATATACATTTGAAAGAGCATCTAAAAAATAATTGATTTTTGAATTTTAAAAAAATCGTTGGAGCAAATTTTGAGAAAATCGAAAAAAACTGAAAAAGTACATCAGTAAAGTACTAGTACTCTTTGGCCGATTTTGATTAAAAGCTTATTTTTCCGGTCCCGGGGGTGTTTAACTTAAATATAAAATTTCAACCTCGTAGCTCAATTCCTTCATCCTTAAAATTGAACACACACACACCCACCCACCCACAGACAGACCATGTCGCGAAAACCACTTTTTTGGATTCAGGGAACCTCAAAACGTGAAGATCCATCAAAATCTCGACATCGAATTTTTGACATGAATCCAATACTTTCTCTCTATATATATTACATATATACATAGGTAAGAGAAAGTAATAGTCTAGAACATAATCACGCTAAAGTGAACGTTTCGGGAGATATGGAGGGGTAAAATTTGCTTTGTTACTTTCTCTTACCTATATATTTTTATTGGAAATTCCTCCCTGAGTTCCTGAAATCATCTCTCTGGCTCTGACAGCATGTTTCAAGCCATATATCATTATTATTATTATTTTTAGTTTTCTTTGAACCTTTATAATTCTTCCATAGATTTCCCCAGGGCTCCGACACACCTAGGGTCCCCTATGGATTTGCTTCTTTTCCAGTGCTGCTCTTCCAACAAGGATAGTCAGCAGTCACTGGAAACCGGTATCGTGTTGGCGGAGTAGGCGCAACGAGCCGAGTAGGACCGCTTTATTATTATTATTATTACTATTATTATTATTATTATTATTATTATAATCTGTCTTATTTATATCTGTGATATTACCCTGCTCATTTGCTCCTCTAGATTCGTTCTCCAACCAGACAGCGCAATTGGTTAAAATTGTGGCCTTTATGCCAACATAAATAAAAAAAAGTTATTTAAAAATTTGTCAAAATTCCCTAAACCTAGGGTTACCAAAATTTATATTCCACAAATCCTTTCTCTCGTTATAATGACAGATAAATGAAATTATAAGTTAGCATTAAAAATAAAAGGAAATTGATAATATGATTTAAAAAAAAAAAAAAAAGTGCAGGAGGTGGATTTGAACTCGCGAAGTTTGGTTAGTGGAATGGAAAAAATATAGATTACTTGACGACCACTTTACCACCTGAGCCAAACTTGAATTAAATTGTATAAGGAAAAATAAGCCATATTAGAAACAAGAAATAAAAGAAGTATTTAAAAAATTTTAAAATTTCACATATGATATATCATTTTTCATTACTTTTTATGCTGATTAATAATTTATAATAAAAATGTCAATAACATGCATAGTTTTCAAATAATTCAATGTGCAAAGGTCAGATTGTTTATGCCTTGATGTAATTAAACCAAAAACTCTATCTAACATATGATACATGTTATTAATTCTTGAATTCTCCCTGATTCCAAAGAACTAAACCCCTTTTAATTATATGATCTAATTTGGGAGTTATTAGCGATCAAAGTTGATGTCATTAAGGTCCAAAATATAAGACTATTTTCGACCTTATTGACATCCACACTCACAATTCTATATTATCGAAAAAGCATATTTAGCATTGTCTGATCAAAACCAAATTTTTACCAGAGATTTATAATTAAAAAATGAGTTTTTTTCTAAAGTTTCATTGAGATTGGTAAAGAAATAAATAAAATATTGACTATTTTGTAAATTGAGTTTTAGAATTTGGATCTCAGATTAAAGCCTAGACTCGGTTCATAGATCCCTCTCTTTACCCATTCGGGATCCCGAATTCTAAAACTCAATTTACAAAATAGTCAATATTTTATTTATTTCTTTACCAATCTCAATGAAACTTTAGAAAAAAACTCATTTTTTAATTATAAATCTCTGGTAAAAATTTGGTTTTGATCAGACAATGCTAAATATGCTTTTTCGATAATATAGAATTGTGAGTGTGGATGTCATTAAGGTCGAAAATAGACTTTAACTTTGATCGCTAATAACTCCCAAATTAGATCATATAATTAAAAGGGGTTTAGTTCTTTGGAATCAGGGAGAATTCAAGAATTAATAACATGTATCATATGTTAGATAGAGTTTTTGGTTTAATTACATCAAGGCATAAACAATCTGACCTTTGCACATTGAATTATTTGAAAACTATGCATGTTATTGACATTTTTATTATAAATTATTAATCAGCATAAAAAGTAATGAAAAATGATATATCATATGTGGAATATTAAAATTTTTTAAATACTTCTTTTATTTCTTGTTTCTAATATGGCTTATTTTTCCTTATACAAATAAATTCAAGTTTGGCTCAGGTGGTAAAGTGGTCGTCAAGTAATCTATATTTTTTTCCATTCCAGTAACCAAACTTCGCGAGTTCAAATCCACCTCCTGCACTTTTTTTTTTATTCTTAAATGTTTTTTATACCTTATGTGAGGGGGTGGGGGCTGGCGCATCTTTACTTTACCAAACTTTGCGAGTTCAAATCCATCTCCTTCACTTTTTTTTTATTCTTATTATTATTAATTTGCTTTTATTTTTAATAAAATAAAACAACTATTTGATCGTTTATTTTTGTTTTATTTTAAAACTTGCGCCAGTATTTATTTATTTAGTTATTGTTATTTTAATTGATGAAATAAATTATTGTCTAATTATATATATACAATATTTTTACATTATTTATCTATAATATCTCATTAATATTCATAAAACATTCATAAAATATAATGATATACTTATTCTAAGGTACAAAGAAAAGCTATTAATCAAATTAAAAGAAATTTTTTTTCAAAATTTCATAAATTCGAGTTCATATATTAAAAAAATTATTTTAGACTAATTTTTTCGTTGAAAAGTAATTGTTTAATTAATAATTTTTAGAAATTACATATTCAATGTAAACTTTTAATATGCAAAGAATATAAAATCATAATCATTTTTTTAATTAACCTATTACATCTTATTAAAATAATCTACTTTTTGAATCAAGTTAAATTGTTTCATTTGCTTTTACCAATAGGTAATTATATATTAAAAAATATATATTCTTACTTATATTATATGGATATTTTTTTAATATTAAAAAACTTTTTTTTATTATACAACTCTTTGAGTTGCTATCTTCATTATTATCGACTCTATCTATTCAAGCGTCGAAAAAATTAACAAAAAGAAAATGGAAGAGGATTTATTTATTAACATTGATATGGAATAATCAGGGTTTCTGATTGACACACGTTCATATCGAGAAGAACAGCCAAAAGCTAAGGGCACATTCTTACTCCGAGTTGCTATCTCAACCGTAGAGATCAGGCCAGCCAGCGACATATTGACCTGGCCTCTCGGATGCTTTAATTATGTACTGCCACTGCTCTAGCTGGCTCTAGCCATTGAACTCAAATTCATCATTTCTTGCTCAAATCCAGCATTCATCAATGATATGTGATCCTCCTCCTCCTCCTGTAGCTCATTAAATCAATCCCATTTAAAGAATGAATTTATTAAGAAATGTCAAACAGGGTGGGGTATTATTCTTCTAAATGCCGTTCCAATTTTTTTTAATTATGTGTTTGATAATTGAAAAAAATCACTCCAAGGTATGATTGAACATTTTTTATTGATATATTCGGCCCTCAGAGCCTCAAAGTATACTTAGGTATACTTTTATTAATGTTCGCAATAAGGCTAGAGGTTTATCCTAGTATATTAATATCTTCTCAATCAAATGTTTTAGAGAGTTAATAACCTCGAGGTTTTTTTTATTTTTTTCTATTTTAATTAAATAAAAATTAATTACATAAAACCTCGAGGTTTTTATTTTATTATTATGTATATATAAATAATAATTTCGCCTGTTTTGCCAATTCAAATTAAATTCATTTGTTTATACAAATATCAATTTGCAATATGCGTGCAATATTTCTATAAATTTAATTGCACTAAAAGTGATAATCTTGCCTCTGAAAAAAAAAAAATGCTAAGAATCGTTTAGTACAAATTTTAAAGAGTGAAGCATAATCAATAGCGCCTTAAAAGAAATATATATACACACACACTCACACTATATATATATAATAAATAAAAAATAGATAAGTCTGCGCTGCGTGCCTAAGAAATTAGTAAGAAATCAACACAATGGTGGTGGATTCAGTGTCGGTTCGTCCGGCACTTAACAAGGCACAACCGACGAGTATGAGCCCAAAGGAGCTGAGCGAGAACGATGACCTGGCTACCTCGCTTATCCTAGACCCACACCTGGGATTTGTTACACATAAGATGAATATAAGGTATTAACAAGACTGATTATTCTTACTTTCATACTAACCTCACTTACTTATTATAATACTAAGTTACTTCATCTTTTATTTTCCACGTTATCCATATGTCAAAAATAAAATTTCTTTTTGGCGAAACTTGTAATCACATTGAAAATTAACTATTGGATAATAGAGATTTGACAGTTGACAAGTTTTATAATGACAGATGAAGAAACTGAGTTTTGAGACTATTTTTTTCATGTTTAGTTAACGATATCTGAAAAGTTCTTTCCTACACTTGATCGATATATTATTTTCGGTATAAATCATTTAATAAACAATTTTTCCAATATATCTAACCCGATATTTAATTTAATTTTGTTACTTTTTATCAATAAATTTACTAGCTTTATAGAATTAAAATAAATAGGTGCTCATTCCTTCTAAATTCCCTGAATAGAAATCTCATCTGTGACTTCATCTATTCTATTCTTTCCCCCCCCCCCCAATCATTTTACCCTCTGATTTGTTTTAACCACTTTTGGAAAGAAATTTCTATAGATCTTCAGAGCCGGCTGGCAATACTCAAAAAGTGTGGATATTTGCAAAAACAGCGACCACAAGCTGAATGTTGTCCCTTTTTTTGCAAATATCCTGGCAACTTGTGGTCGGTGTTTTTGCAAATATCCACACTTTTTGATTATTGCCAGCCAGCTCTGTAGATGGCCTAGATCCCGGACCGAAACGACAGCCGTGAGGGGCGAGAAAATAAATAAAAGAATATTTGGCTGCAATCGTCTCGTTTTTTTCCTGACTCCATCACCACTAACTCTACAGCCACAGATCTTAATCAATAATAATAAAATAATTAGCAGGATAAATTAAAGGCTAAGCTGCTATGATTATTTATTGCATTAAACCCAGAGCGACGTTTCGGTCGACTATCCGACCATCTTCATAGCTATAATGGAGTACACAAAGACATAACATATATTACATTATAAAATAAAAATTTAATTTTATAAAATGTCTATCAAAGAACATAAGAGGGTTTCTATTGACTGAACCCTAGATAGCTACTGTATTTCTATCTTAATGTCTTGAAATTATTTTGTTTAACTTCTTGCTTTGTGTACTCCATTATAGCCATGAAGATGGTCGCATAGTCGACCGAAACGTCGTTGTGGGTTCGAAAGTAATAAAAAAATCTGGTGAGACTGGTCGAACAGCACACTTTTTGTGTCGAGATATATTTAGTTTCTACCTATATATTAAAATTCATAATGTAAAATTTATAAACATGGGAAAATATTTATATTTTGTTACGATGGCAACCATTTCTCCTATCTTTCCTATGAAGTACAAGAGTAAAATGTGCTTCAAACAATTTTGAGAGCAAAATGAGAATATACATTTGAAAGAGCATCTAAATCTCGACATCGAATTTTTGACATGAATCCAATACTTTATATATTAACATATATAGAGACAAGAGAAAGTAAAAATAATCATAGCTGCATGGGCTGTTATTTATCCTGCTACATATTGATTCAGCTATTCATATCACTTACATAAAATTATTGTTTGAGAAATTTTATTCCAGAATTCGTTTGTTCTCTAATTATATTTATATATCCAAAAATATAATTCTTGACATCATTCTTCTAAATTCTAAAATATTTTTATTAAATAAAAATAGAATTTTTTTTTTCATTTATATCATGTAATAAATTACTAATAGATTTTAAATTAATCCAAAAACAAAAGAACAATAAATGAAAAAGTACTTTTGTATGTTCAGATATCGTCCGACGAAAACAAATCGGGATGAATTGCGTGCAATTGTAGAAGATTTTATAAAGGATCAAGACTACGAGAAGGCGTACAAACGGCTCGTCTCTGGCGAATGGATGCCCCGCGGGCCAAATGGAAAGAGCAAGCACCAGAACCAACGACTTGTTGAACATGTTTGTATTATTAAAAATAATATTATAGAGAGTAACAAAAAATCATTATAAAATCATATTTGAAAAATATTCATTGAACACAAAAGTTTTTTTTTTTTTTTTTCACACACTTTTTTCCCACAGACTGTAGTCTTTCGGCAACTTAGGTCATATAAGACTTTTTAAGATACTCGTATTTTATTAATATATCTATTAGGGGTTCAGGCATATTTATTCAAGTCATTTGGTATCCAAATGGTTTAAATAAAATCATCAAACTGCCTGGAATCCGAACCCGCAACCCTTGATATAGAAGGCCACCACGCTACACCACGGCCCAAGGGCAATAAATAAAACAAAATTTAAAGCACACCCCAAGTATTTTATCATCTGATTATTTCATTGCTTCTACTATAAAAGTGGTTTTCGCAACATGGTCTGTCTATGTGTCTGTGAACAAAATACCTCAAGAACGATAAAAGCTAGGAGGTTGAAATTTTAAGTTAGGTACTCCCCTGGGACATAACACAAAGCTTTTGAGCAAAATCGACTAAAGAGTATTAGTACTTTACTGATGCACTTTTTCAGTTTTTTCGATTTTCTCAAAATTCGCTGAAACGATTTTGAAAAAATCTGGTATGACAAGCACAGAACACAACTTTGCGACCAGTCACAGTTTTATATGGAAATCTTTACTGGAATCTATTCTTTGTTTGAACCACTCTGAATTACATAACTTTCTATAAAAAACAATGAAATAATCACATGAGAAAATTCATGGATGCGCTTTAAATTTGGTACTCACTGTACAGATAAATAATTAAGTAAAAAAATAATATGATGTGGACAGCACATTAATAAAAGTGCTTTATTCTGAATTTTTGTTTATAAATTTAAAGAAAAGATTTCTTTACTAATGTCATAATAACAAACCACCAACTATCTCTATCTAGTCAGTAGAGTAAAATATTTATAAGAATGTATAACTCGACAGTTTTCTAAATGTCTTCCTTATTAGCTGTAATATGTTATAGAAAGATTTTTCAGTCTTAAGTAAAATGTTTCATTCAAGGGCGGATCCAGAGGTGTTTCTCGGGGGGGGGGGGGGGTAATCTGGTGTGACTCGTCTCACAGCACACTATTTTTTCTTAATTTCGTTAATTTAAAGGCGCATTCTGTATTTGTTTGCCAGAATATAGATACAAATCAAATTTTTAAGTATTAATTTTTAAAATTTTACATTTTTTTTTTTTTTATTTATTTGCCCCTTCCAGCCGTAGGCCATTGGGTAAAAAAAATAAAAATAAATTTTTTTTTCGAAAAAAAAGTATTTTTTTCAAACCTCGGGGGGGGGGGGGTAATTACTCCCCTTCCCCCTTGTATCCGCCTTGGTTTCAATCTGTCCTAGTGATTACTTAGCTTCATATACCATTAGCTGTATATACCATTTCAACATTTGATTAGGGAGTGTGTATAAATTGGATTTATTGAACTTTATATAAAAAATAATTTTTTATAAACTAGTTTTTAGTCATCTTGGAGATAAGTTTAATGGCCCTACCTATTTTATATTTCAGATTTATCGTTATCTACGTGTTTTCGATCGAGATTCAGGATTTATTATTGAACCCTGTTATCGATATTCTTTAGAGGGTCAGAAAGGAGCAAAAATCAGTGCAACAAGGAAATGGTATAAGAATGAGAAAATCTCCTGTCTTGTTGGCTGTATTGCTGAGTTAACAGAAACGGAAGAGGCCTTGTTGCTTCATCCAGGCAAGAATGATTTCTCCGTTATGTACAGTTGCCGGAAGAATTGTGCTCAGCTCTGGCTGGGTCCTGCAGCCTTTATTAATCACGATTGTCGAGCAAGTTGCAAGGTGAGATTTAAATTAATTTTATTTTTTCAAAATCATGGGTTCCTTAGTTGTATTAAGTTCGTATCTATAGAAAAGTTGCTAGAATAGGTACGACTGCTTTACTCCAAAGAATGTTGAATGAAACCCACTCTCTTCCCTCCTCTCCCTCTGATTCTCATGTCGTCTTTTAAATAAGTAATAGGAAATTTTAAACTACTTTTCAATACATTACTACTCCTAATATCTAAAAGGCTTAATCAGTAAAAATTCTCCAAATAATTTTTTTTACCATCAAATCATTATCAGAATTCCCCAGATTAATTTATTGAATTTATTTTTTTAGTTTGTTGCCACTGGAAGAGATACAGCTTGCGTGAAAGTACTACGAGATATTGAAATTGGCGAAGAAATCACTTGTTTTTATGGTGAAGACTTCTTTGGAGACAGCAATTGTTATTGCGAGTGCGAAACTTGTGAAAGGTAAATTTTCATTTTTTCTTGAATCGTTAAACCCGTACTTTTTTAAGTACTGTGAGGGCAATATTAAAGCATCCCCTTGTGCAGTGGAGTCGAGAGGCGGGGGCGAAGGGATATTGGCACCCTAGAGGTCCCAAGATAGAGCGCCGGCACGGTGGTTTATATTATATATTTTCAATAGGTTGGCTTAAAAATTGTTAGATAGGAATGATTGAGTATCTGATTGCAAATGAACGGCGAGTCGAGCTGCCCCCCCCCCTCCCCTCCCCTCCTCTCTCTCCGGGGTTCGTTACTAGCTCATGAGTTAATTAGTTCATTGTTATTATAGAAAAGATGGAAATTATTAAAAAAAACATTGAAATAAACACATGAGAAAACGAATGGGGGGCTTTGTAAACTGATCATATTGTCTTGTAACAAAAAAGGGACATTGTAACGTCAAAAACGGGACTGTGTTAAAAAATGAAGAGTTGAGAATTATAAGGGGTCTATGAACTAATTTTTTTGTACACAAAATTGACATTTTTATTAAAACGACGGTACAACTGAGAAATATGAAAAAACCGCTATTGTCCCGTTCAAAACAGTACAGTGAGGTTCAATATTAAATCCCATCTTCTACTTGTGATTATTTCATTGTTTTTATAAAAGAAAATGGAAATCTTTATTGGAAATTTTCTAGGTTTGTACCATGAAAGTTTCCATTAAAAAATATATAATTTTTTTTTTAAAAACAATGAAATAATCACAAGTAGAAAACGCATGGGTGTGACTTAATTTTGTCCCTCATCTTTATCCCTATGCTTTAATATTGTCCTTCACTCTACTTGCAACAGCTCTGCTATAGGAGTCTGTATTGTTAAAACTTTACAATTTTTACTTAATTCTATTAGATTTTTCAATTATATAAAATTTAAAATCTAAAATTGATTTTGTAATTTATTTCAGACGGGGTACAGGTGCTTTCGCGAAAGTGAAATCTTCAAAAGACGCCTCAGAACTATCATCAGGTTACCGTTTACGAGAAACTGATAACCGTTTGAATCGAACTAAAACACGACAGAAAAGTTCTAAAGACGATGCGTCTTCCGAAAAACTCTCCGATGCAACTAGTCGCTCTTCCTCGGCGAGCAACGCTTCCGAAAAGTCCACGGCCATTGTTGCTCCACTTAGCATGAAGGAGCTCAAACAGAAAGGCCTTACTAAGTACGATGCTGAACTTTTAATCGCCCAAGGCTGCAAATTCTCCGACATGGAAGAGACAACTCCAGGACCCCGAAAGGCCAGTGTCGCATCAGCGGAAGCCAACAACCCACCAATCCAATCGGCTAGTGATAAACGCAACCTTAGGACACGACGTCCCAAGCGCAAACGTTCCAAAGCAATAACCCAATCCGATGAAGACGATAATATCTCTCTTTTAAGTTTAATTAATCGAACTAATGGACGAATGGATGAAGTTTGTTCAGAAACTTCTTCCTCTCGAGAGGATGGAGGAATTACATTGAGGAATAGTAAACGGCTGGCTGATGCAGAAAAAATTAATGGCCAGTTATTGGAGTTAAAAGACGATGAGATCGTTCGCCGGTCCAAAGAAAAACGGCGTCAGAAATTAGACAAGCCATTGAGAAGTAGGAGTAGTCGTCAAATGATGAGGAAACCTTTACGTAAAGAGCGGAGGGTAAGCCGAGAGCAACCGCCGTCCAAGGACATCTACGAGTTCGATGACAAGGAATCGGAAGACGAGGAGCCACGGTTGTTACGCCATCCACGAAAGGTGGCGCCTCCAGCACCCCCGTCGCCGACACCACCAGCACCAGCGTCACCGCCACCTCTCCCGCCTCCGCCGCCACCTCCTCCGGCTCCGACGTCAACACCTCCTCCAGGACGACTTAAGCTCACCCTGCGTATGAAACGTTCACCAGTGCTCGACGAGATCATCGAATCGGGTAATAGTCTAAGTGAAGACAGTTACGAACCGGAATATGAGATCCTCCGCGTTGAGGGTGTCCTTGAGGGTAACGAAAATGCCCTTGAGCGACGTCGCGAACGTAGTGGCCGAAAGAAACGCCACAAGGAAAAACGGCGACGTAAACTCAAAGAGATTGCCGAACTGTTCGAATCGAAATCCCCCACCCCCCCGCCCCCTAAGAAAAGACTTCGTCTCATTTTCGGAAATGAGACAAGGACCATTGATATTCCGGACTCGTCGACAAGCGAACGCTCGATTCACTGACTTTAAGCGTTGTACAAATACATTTACATTCACTTAGTTTTATTTCTTTTCACTCCAAGCTATTTTGTGATTTCATCATTTTAATCTCCTCCATTTCATTCTCTTCTTACTCTACTTAAAATAAGTTATTAACAGGATTATATTTATTCCTACTAGAAAATTTGTACTTTTTATATCCAGTTAATAACAATTCATAAAAACACATCTGAATTTAGTTCCTGAAGTTCTTTGCCATTGGTAAAAAGAAAATATTTTATTTTTATCAATAGAAGTTTTTAAATAATTTTTCTTTATTTGAATTTAAAAAAGCAAAAAAAAAAGAAATTATTCTTATCAAATGAAAAATACATTCTTTTTGTATATTATGAATGAATGAAATAAATTTATTTAACACTGATAAATACCCAAATCGTTCATTCATATTCAAATTTTATTTATTGAGTCTTATTATATTAGGTATTTTCTAAACACTTAAATTTTTTTGCCTTATATATCAACAAAAAAATTCGTGACTAACGAAAAAATTCTTTATTAATTAAGTAATTACCTAACATTTGTATTTATGCTAAGGTGACCACACGCCCCGATTTTCACGGGACAGTCCCGCTTTTTGGTAGTCTGTCGCCGATTTTCAAAAATGTCCCGCTTTTTTGAAAATATCTGCATTTCTTATTTTAAGTGTACTGCAAAAATATATTACCTATCATTTATTAATTATTTTAGTTAGGAACCGCCCGAAGTTTCGGTTTCGAGCAAAAAAGAGTTTGAAAAAAAAAAGGTCTAATGATATTCCGGTTACGGTTTCGGTCCATTTCATCCCATTTGTCCCGCTTTAATTTATGCAGGAAAAAGTTGTTCATTCTTATTCTTTTTTTCATCTAGGCCCATATATTTTTTTATATATATTAATATATTTGGAGACACCTTGATGGATCACTTTCTCAATATTTTATTTCGCAAATATTTAGACCCGGCATCACGTCTTGTCATCTTCAGTACAAAAATGACTGAGGGGTCAGTGTGGAGATTGTGTAAAAATTATTTTTTTCTTTCTCCTTCATCAGATCATATTTTGTAATGAAGATCACCAGACGCCGGTAGAAATATTTGCAAAATAAAATGGTGAAAGAAGCCCATCAAGGCTGGTCTATTATTTCTTGTCTATTTCGTCCAAGGATAATTTTTCATAGAAATAGAATCAGCCAGAGTTGATGAATTTAAAGATTGATGGAAGGTTTACTCTAATGTAAGCGTGCAAAGGTTAAAAAAAAGGTTTAATAATTTTATAGAATTTGCAACAATTACCTGTAAACCTTGCATATACCTTTAAATTAATATATATATAGATATATATATAAACGTGAAAACAAAATTTCATAGGATTAGGATGTAATATTGTAGATGGGATGATTTCCGGATCGAATTCTTGCTGGTCCCGAGGTTTGGTCTGTGGATGTCTCAGACAAATCCAAAACCCATTAAAAAAATAAATTTATTTATTAATATACACATTAATATATATATTATATATACCGTATTTTTTTAAATAATTTTCGTTCATTTTATATAAAATTTTATTATAATTATCTTTACTAAAATTTCAATAATAGTCATTTTTATAATTTTATATATTTATTTTTTAATATCCTGCTTGTTGAATGTTTTTGAAATTTTACATATATCTATATTTTAAAATTGGGATAATATATTTAAATCTAATTTCGTATATATTAATTTTAATAAGTGCCGAAATATTAAATTGTTAAGGTTATTTTTAAGACAGATGATAGGAAAACAGGAGTTTATCTAGAGCAGAATCTAACAGTCAATAGTCAATTTATATAGATTATGCTTGTTTTAATAAAAATTATCCATTTAAATGGAAGTTGAAAAATTCACAATATAAAGAGGCTAGGGAAGTGAATATCGTTTATTTCAACCTGTTGAAAAGCAACCGAAATCTTCTGTTGATGACCAATGAAATAATTAAGAATTTTCCATTCATTCTAGTTTTTACTTTTACACTAAAATAAGTACAAAACTTGCAAAATGATGACAGCATTTCGTTATCAAAATAGCTCTCTATTTATAAAAAAGATACAACCAAGTATTTATTAATTTATTTAAGCAAAAAAGGTAGGTACCGCCGGGAGTCGCACCACGGATCTGCCGATTTGTACTCAACATGACCTGCTACTGGACCACAGTGCTTCACTCGCTTATTTATTCAACTTGAGAAAATCCGCTCTAGTAAACTTAAGCGATCTATCAAATTTAAATAAGCGAATGCGGTAGTGTGGTCCAGTAGTAGGGCATGTTGAGTACAAATCGACAGATCGGTGATGCGACTCCCAGCGGTACCTACCTTTTTCGCTCTCTATTTATTTTCTCTTCTTTATATAGATATTAACATTGAATTTTTTGCATTTTAGAAAATAATAAGAATGATTGTTCGTTAAAGGGATAATTTCTTTGCTTTTTAAAGGGATAATTCCTTTGCTTTAAAAGCCACATCTTCTTCATCAAGACTATTGAGTTATGTACAGTGAGGGAGAATATAAGTCCCACCCACACGTTTTCTACTTGTGACAATTTCATTGTTTTAAAGTTTCCATTAAAAAATATTTAATATTTTTTAATGGAAACTTTCTTGGTTCAAACCTAGAAAATTTCCAATAAAAATTTTCATTTTCTTTTAAAAAAACAATGAAATAATCACAAGTAGAAAACGAAGGGGTGGGACTTAATATTGTCCCTCACTGTTCTTTAGATTCCATTTCTTTTATTTTTTACAACTGCCATTAATTTATTATATATATATATATATATATATATATATTAAAGAATTTTTTGGGAGCTCCTGCCTTACTCCCTTATAAAAAAGAAATTAGCTCAATATTTTTTAACCACGAAGTGAGATGATTCGCAGAAAAAAATTTTATTTACTCTTAAAATAAATTTTAGTTTGAATTAATTGCATCTTAATTTGAATTCTTCTGGATAAAATACTCTATTTATTAATATATTTATATATAAAAAAAATGTGGATTAGAAGACAAGATACAAACCTATTATATGATATATATATATATTCCGGAAGGCCTGTGTGTTTGAGAGGATAGAGTTTCTCGGATTAACTCTCGATGTTGTTAACCCTATATATAATCAGAATATATATATATATATATATATATAAAACACTCAATGGCCTATGATCTTTTTTGAAAGTTTTGCCTTTTAAATAATAATTATTACTTCTCTTCTCTTTGTCTTTAATTTTTTCTGAAATAATTTTCTCTCATTTTTTAATTTTTTTTAACCCTTATCGGCTACTGAGGCCATTTAGGGGTATGACTTTATTATATAAATTTTTACAATATATTATAGCGTTGGCTACCCGGGGACTTTCCACACGCTGATTGCTCGGGGTCACCAATCCCGAGCTTTCACCGCGCTTGGCCTCGCTTAACTGGTCGATTATGATGACTGTTGCTCTTCTCCATTGCCATATATAAACTCCTCAGAATTAAACTTATAAATTGTGTATTTTAAAAAAAATTATTTGTTTAGTGAAAAATAATTAAGATTAAATGGAAAAATTAAAATTCTTTGTTAATTGAACAATATCTATTGAAATAGATAAAATTTTTATTTCATTTAATTTTTTCTTATTAAATTCTTTTAAAATTGAAATTATATATTAAGATAATCGGCCGAACGCCTTCCTGAAATTATATATTTATATATCTTGTCTTATATCTCCTCATTTTTTTCTTTTATATATCGTTTCTATCATTTTCAATAAAATAAGTGTTTTAAAAATTCCATTAGAGTATTAAATTATATATACGAATTTTTTTAACATTCTTTATCTATTAAATGGCAGAGAACTTTAAATATATAATATATATATTTATAAATAATCAAATATGTGATTTTAGCTTCTATTTTTACATCTATTAAGAGGAGATTAAAAATAAAGTTAAACTGATGGCCCCATTAAAATTAATTTTATTTCAATACATATTATTAATTTATATGGGAATTAGATATATACCAATTAATATGTGATTGTGTGTCCGTACACTCGGCCTCAACTCAGTTTTTTTCAATCTCTTTGCATCTCATAATATTTTTCTTATTGATTAAATGTTATTCTTAACGAAGATAATTAATAATTGTTTTCGATGCATGTGTGGTTTATTTGTTAAAATAGATATGTTTCAATCATTCATCTATAGCCTTCTTTTGTTAATACAAAATATTTTGTTGATCTTGTTCTTGAAGAAGGCTAAACAGTGACTGACAGAAACAGTTGACTTTTATACAAATAAACGACAAATAAAGAGAAAACATTCAAATGTTCTTTTATGACAAACCTTTACTTGATAATATCTAATCTTACAAACACTATATGATAATAATAAAAAATTCAAAAATAGATATGAGACATAATTTATAATCAAAGATGTCGATGACAGTGGCGTAGCGAGCTTAACTCGCGCTCGAGGCACAATATCTTTTTAGCGCCCCCCCCCCCCCATTCAAAAACCATATATTATATGATAAATATACAAAATTATTATATTACACTGGTACCAAATTTAAAATATATTTTCCAGAAATCACTTATAATAAAAATAAAAATTATCCAGCAATTTTTTGTTTTGCGGGCCATTTGGCGCACCTTTGTGAGTAGCGCCCGGGGCATGATGACCCCCTTGCCCCCCCCCCCCCTCGCTACGCCACTGGTTTTATGTACCAAATTTTAGCTGTTCAAGGATTAGATTAATAGGCAGAGAAAATAGGATGTCAGCCAATTGGAGAGCCTCTATAAAATAAAAATCTCAATCCAAGAAGACGTTTCGGCTTTAATTACATAATACCATCATCAGTTCTTATGAGAATGTTGGCAATCTCAAGTTATATACCATTGAGATGCAGATAGAGTGGTCATATATAAACATATATAAAAAATTATAAAAAATATAAAATTTGCACATAAGGCGTTGTATGCTCATCCAGTGGCGTCATTTTAACTTTTCTTTTCTGAAAATTTACTTACAAATAGGAACTCAAATTTGGCCAAAATATATTTAATTAATTTTTGTACAGTTTATATACTAGTAGATATATTTTGAAATATTTTATTTAGAATAATATAAAATTTTAAAAAAATCAGAGCCCTTGGGGGGGGGGAGCAAAAGCTCCCCCTCCCAAATGACTCCACTGTCCTCATCAGTTAATATGGCAGTCCCAAATGTATATCATACATCTCAATACATTTGAGACTTCGCCATATTAACCGATGAACATAAAGTCTATCTACAAATTACACAAACATCTATAAAAAAAACAAATAATTTTGATATGAGGATGTGGCATAGTATCCATAATATGCCATAATGCCATCAAGAAACAACTAGTTAACAAATAATTTTGTATATGTTTATATATGACAACTCTATCTGCATCTCAATGGTATATACCTTGAGATTGAAATTTTTATTTGTTAGAGGCTCTCCTGTTGGCTGACATCATCTCTTCCTACTCTCTTATCTACGATAATAAGGAATCTTTTAAATAAGCAATTTTTAAAAATAATCTAATTCAATTCTATATTTTCCATTTCTAGACACTTGCATGTTAGACTCGTATTATCAATCAATGCAAATAATTGTTTGAACGTAATGCGTTAGTGAATAAATCTAGTTTAAAATTTCAAACCCGATTAGTTTAAATGAATCACTAATCTCTGATTGGAATACGAGTCTCAGTTTTTATTTTTAAACAAGTGTCTTATTTATATTAAATACAAACACACAATCACCATAGACTTAGAAAGGACATTTCAGTTGTGGGGACGAACTCTCAACATACCTCCTTTTCCCCTTGACTTGGTCACATTTCGTCAAAAGAAATCTTTCTAGTTTTAAATAAAATAATACATAACCATGAAAAACCATGACCTTAAAATTATTTTGACAGCGACTCCCACATACTTTCTACGCCTATGATCAATCACATTAAAAAATAATAAGCACTGTGTGATTTAAATAATAATAAAATATTTATTTATCTTTTTAAAACAAAAATTTCAATGGGGACATCTAAAAAAAATAAAAAAAAATGAGAGAGAGAAATAGATTAAGTGAACAATTCATATTTACTGCCCTTCATATCTCGATAAAAAACAAACAACAAATAAATAAACGAGTTATAATAATAATAAATAATAATATTAATAATAATAATAATGATTATTAAAAGAAAAAGGGGAAAGTGCTCAATATTAATAAGTATAAGTATAGTTCAAGCCTGGAGGTATAATTTTTTTTTTTGTGATATAAAAATCTCGTTCATTGAATCAATGAATTATTTAATTATTTTCTTTTTAAAAAAAATGGTTAGTTTAATGGGTTTAATTTATATGCATAGATAAATATATTTAAGATATATACAGAAATATATATTTGTATATTAAATATCGAAACAGTACTAAAATGTTTCATATATTTTATATATATATATATATATGATTCAAGTGTTTAACAATTCCTTCAACAATTGCTTTGTCTCATTTTATATCAATCTAAATTATATTTTTGTTACATTCATACATTTTCATCACAGCTAAAGGAATTGCTCACTACTTGAATCATTTATATGACAGATGGAGCAAATTTTAACTGACCTCAATTTTTTTGAAAAAAAATTTTCCACAAAAATGCACCATTTTCTAAAACAAGTTGAGTTTTTTTTTTTAATTAGTGGTTTTGGATTTTTTTTAAATTTTAAATTATTTTAACGAGAAAAGTATTTCTTTCCCTTGAGCGATAAATTGATTTAAAATGATTGATTAAATATATAAAAATTTTCTTCTAATGCCTTTATGGTGTGCAATGCCCCAAACGAAAATTTATGTTAGGCAGGGTAAACCATTTAGTTACAAAACCTTTAAACAACTTCGACTCTAATATTCATTCCAATCACTACAATAAGATCATATTCACTTATGTATACAACACATCGTTCTTTACAAGTCTTCATTATTTCTATTAAAAAAATTAAAGTCTGTTAAACTTGATCCACTTATAATAAAATATATGAAATATTAATATATATATATTTATTTAAGTTCAAAAAAGAAAGTCTCTTATAAAAGAAAAAAGCATTTAAAATATAAATATGTGAAATATTGTACACCAGTATTTATTGCTTGCGTCCTTAATTCTCGTTTTAAAGGCGGAAGTTATTTTATATATATTATATATATTAAAGAGAAAAAATAAATATAGATTACCACGACGGTAACTTGTCAATTTATGAGGTGTTGGTCATCACGAAGAATATTAAAAACACCAAATTTTTGGAAAAAAAAATGTGTTTTATTTTCTCAATATTTTTTAAATAGAGACTTAATTTGCCAACTCAACTTGAGGACAAACCTCTCATAAATTGACAAGTAACCACCGTGATAATCTATATAGAAAAAATAAAATTAGGGCTAAATTTATCTTCCCGGATATATATAAATATTTTCTCATATTTGGTAATCAAACTAAATTAATTTCTCTCTTTTTCAGCATTCATAATCATTATTTTCTTTTTTTTTCCTCTAGATCACCAAATTTGTCCCGATAAGAAAAAATCCTGATAATTTTTTTGATTATAAAAATTTCAATTTATTTACGACGATGAAATGATTAAATTTAAGATAGAGAGAAAAAAAACTGAATATGCTGGAAGATAACAAAGAAATTTCATATATATATATAATAACTGTTTTCCTGCCTTCGCAAGAAAAGAAATCATATTTTCATAATCTATTCTGTTTTATTCTCATTTGTTTATTATAAATCCATTTCAAACTTTTGTAATTCATAGTTTTACCTTAATTTTTTTTTTTTTTTTTTAGTTAACTTGTTTATATTTTTAAAAAATAATGTATTGTTAAAGTAAAAATGAATTAACTTTTTAATAAGAATATGTTTTTTTTTTTCTAATATAAATTTGAATTTATTATTATATTTTTTAGGTTATTTCATTTTTACAATAATTAATCATTTTTTTTAAATATAAGATTCATCCTTAAGTGCACATTTTTCCAGGCAACAGAATGACAATTTATGTCATGCTGCTTCCTGGGATAAAGTAACATAATTTCTTTATTGCGTAGTAATAGTAAATAAAATTTGTTCACTATATAATATATTTATCGATACTACTAAAATATTAATTCCCAAAATTGATGTGATATTTTTTTCAATTTAATATGTAATAAGGGCAATAGGAACGTTATTACCATCTTCGTGCTACAGTCAAGTTTGTTTGGTCTCATATTATTTTTTCCCCATGTTTATTTATTTTATAGATGATGATAGTAGGTCTACAATAAATAATAGATAAAATTAAAAATATAATAAAATTAACCAACTCAAATTTTTGCATAACATTATCTAGGGCCATTCTACACGAGCGTTTTTACCGCGTTTCTAACGCCGCGTTTTTACCGCGTTCTTAAAGCCGCGTTTTCCACGCTTTAAAAACGCGAATCAAACAGAACTAAGGAGTTTAAATGAGAGCTTCTAAACGGACGTTTTGAACACGTTAGCTGGCGTTCGAGCATTTCTACCGCGTTAGAAACGCGTGTAAAACGTGGCGTTTTCAACGTGTCAAAAACCCTCTTGTAGAATAGCCCTTAATCACATTTGTTCACTTAGACTTTTTTCATATATTTCACAAATGAAATGCCCAAGCATATTATAAACTTAATTAAACCATTGCCAAAATTACATCATATATAAATGTGTAGTATATAATATGTGCTTTTTAAGAGGATGAACATAATCTCTTTTAATACCTTTCAAAAAACTGAATATTCAAATACAATACCACAACAAATTTCAGTATATTAAGAAGACTATTTTGCTTTATAAATTTAATACCATCAACACTTGAATAGCACGCATTATATATACATATCTATTTTAATATATATATACTTCTTCAATATTGAATTGCACTCCAAAAGTATTGACATTGTTACAATATTTGCAATTAGGAAGGAATTTTTTAACATTATATATATATAACAAAATCTCATTCAAGATAGATATTCCTTATCAAACTATGAAATAAAGCAATAAAAATTGTCATGAGACTTATAACAAAATCAAGATAAAAAATCTCCATTTTTAATCCCGTTTTATTTATTAAAAAAAATGTTAAACCATTATAGAATTCCTTTGCTCATTATGCTGCCTTCTTCAAGTTATTTTTTTAAGAAAGTCACGAGCATTATAAAAAATATATATACGAAGGTAGCATAATTAATGACTCGGAATGCTATTTTATTTATAAAATTGTTTTTATTAAAAACAAACAAGTTATTTAAAGATAAAAAAAAAACAAATTTTGATTCCATTATGAATTAACATATATCGTTTCAAATTCATGGAAGCGGGTCGAATTGTTTTGTTACAATAATTGTAAATTTATAAATATTTTCCCCCCCTATAGGTAACTATAACAAGACAAATTATTTTTTCAAAATAAAAATTTCCTCGGTTTGTGGTTTCCAGGCTTGAACCGTTTTATATTATATTCATAGGCGTAGCTACTAGTAACTGATGATAAAAAAAAAATCAAATTTCAAAATAAAGTAGAAAGAAGTTTTAGATTAAAAAAATTTAGTAATTGAGAGATTTGTCTTTCTCTTGCCTTATCATAAGTTTATTAAGTTTGCTACGCCTATGAGCCGAATTTCTCAAAATCACGCCTTTTCACAAATAAACATTTCTCCTTTATATTCTCATGTTTTGTGATGTATATATATATATACGATTATATATATGTATATTTAAATATAAAATCATCAGGTCCATTTTGCGCAGACAATTTTTTTTTGTTTCTTGGAAGCTACATACTATATGTGATAACCTAATTTTCTGTTATATTTTTATACATACCACAAAAAAAAAATAAAAAAAAGAAGATATATAAATATAGAAGGAAAACATTCTAGAATTTTGTAATAGCCTTTATTAAGTAGTAATATTTAATTTTTATTATTTATTAAGATTACAAAGTTTCTGTAATTCTGTAATAAGATAGAATTAAAAATTGTCTCCTCCTTAAAAAAATAATTTGTTTCCAAACATTTATTTTGACCTTAGTAATATATATGGCTCATTCTAAAAAAAAAATCGAAACTGAGTTGATCGATTTTTTTTTAACTTATTATCGATTTTTTTTTGCACAAGTCATAGTTTATGTCTTGTTTGATTAAAATATTATAGTGGTCCCCAGCTTTTTTGAGTTTGGAAAAAAAATTCGAAAATAAGGATATTACAGATCAGTGATGGAATGATTTTTGATATGATTCTACAACAATTAAAAACTGAAATGCATGAATTATTTTTTTTTATTGCACAACTATAATAATTAAATTATTTTATTGCAAAACTATAGGTAATAATTAAATCCAAAAAGTAACAATTTAATTGTTACGAACAAAACATATTGATTTAAGTTATATTAATTAAAAATTACTTTCCTGTCATCTCTTTTTTCTTTAGTTTTGCTTCCTCAGCGGTTAATTACTACTTCTTGTCATTTTTTTACACTTAACTTGCTGAAAGATCAAAAAATTTTATGAGGGAATGACGGTGAGGAAATGACGAAACTAGACAAAATTGCCACAAACTCAGAAACCACATTTTACTTTTCTATGTTCGATTTAAGTTGATGATTCTCTTTGAATTTAGAAGTTGGGACATAGTGAGGGAATGATTTTTAGAGTACGTTTTTGAGTATATCCTTTCTGTTTATCATATAAGAAACAAACTTGTTTCATAATTTGGTACATCTAGTACAGTAGTTTTTATAAAAAAAAAAAGAAATTTCATAATTGACAAACCTGTTCTGAGGAAATCATTAAGGACATCGATTTCGATTTTTTATTTGAGAATGAGCCATATATATATAGATTTTTTTATTATAAAATATATATTTATAAATTTAAAATTGAATATAAAAGTGTAAAAAGTCTATTTTAGTTTTGCAATTTTATAAAAATTTTTCTTAGCCATAATTTTCTTAAAAAAAACTTCGTACCCTAATTGTTAACGAATCGGACCTGGGTAGCTAGCTGCACACTTCATCAGATCAGCACACATTTTATGGTCGGCCGATAACTTTAAAGTTGCAATTGTCTCCCTACGTTTTCTCATATGGTCATTTTAAACAAAATGGACACTCATGAGAGAGAAATAATGGGATGGTTTTCTGCTTCTACCCCATTCAAGACTTTCATTAATATAAAAATATAAACCCAAACAAACACTAAGACACTCTATTTTTGTCTCTACCCTTAATAGCTCTATATCCCTTGAAATTGAGACAGGATTGGGGCAGTAGCGTAACTAGGTGGGGGCGAAGGGGGGCGCTCGCCCCCTCCTCCCCAGGCGCATCAAGCCTTTGGCGCCCCTCTATACCGACATAGGCGCCCTAAGGCATCTAAAATATAGCACAGGGACGGTGATTTTATCATATTCTTTCCATAGATTGTCCAAAAACACGGATAGTTTTCTTTTAAATTATATTACAACTTAAATAACGACGCCCTTGTTGAGCTTCGCCCCCTCCGCCCTCAAAGGCTAGTTACGCCGCTGGATTGGGGAACTCCAGATCTGGAATACAATCTATTCAAACTACGCCTCAACTCCAGCTTTGGAGTCTATTTTAAAACGAAGCCCAGTAACTAACTCCTATTCATAATTATAAAAGTTTCCTTGGTATGGCCGCTACCTCCAAATGCAGTGACTAATTCCCTGAATTCCTTAAGCTTACTTGGGCCCAGAGTAATAGTGAACATATAAATTAAACCAGGGGTTCCCAAACTTTTTCGGTTCCCGGCGCCTTTAATATATCAGAATTTTTCCGCGGTGCCCCATGTCAAATCTCAGAGCAAACCCTATGTTACTAATAGTTTTTCTTCAATTTAAATTCAGATACGCTTTGATATATCTTAATCGTTGCGATAGCTCATTTGGCTGCGGAGATATTGAAGAAATATTTTTTTTTTTAATAAAAAAAAAAATCAACTCGACGGATTTGGACTCTATGAGCAGACGTGTGTCATATAGTGATAATTTTTTTTTCGAAAAAGGCAGTACCGCGGTAGGCACCCCCTCCCCCGTAACCACGAAAAAATACTTTCTGTTTTAAGAATTTTTTAAAGTGGTCCACGGGTAAAATTGAAGTGTTCGAGGCTTAAATTGAGCTGGAAACCTAAAATGAATGAATCCAACTTTGCATGTTTTCATAGTATTTGGAGATGTGGCTGTGGATAATATACTGGAAGCCAGGTGCAGCCAATAAATAAAAGCGTCTGGATGATCACAGAATTCCGAGACGTTTTGGGTCATATTTATTTCCCATCTTCAGTCCAAATTTGACCCTAAAATTTAACATAAATTTGGACTGAAGATGGGAAATAAATTTGACCCGAAACGTCTCTGAATTCTGTGATCATCCGCTTTTATTTATTGGCCGCATCTGTCTTTTAGTATATTTCACAAATTTTTATATTTTTTTTTAATTAGACAAAAAATTAATAGATAACATGAAAAAAATAATTTATTTAAATATCCATGATTTATAGTAAAATATATTTTAAAATAATTTATCTTTTATTAACAAGTTTTTAAAATTAAAAAAAAATTCTAGGAATCTGAGACTAATTAAGAATTAAACCCTGTATTTATATATTAATATTTTAAAAAAATTTAAAAATCAAGGTTTTTTTAATGCTAACTGTGACCAACCTGAGAAAATATTTTTGTTTATATTAAGGATTAATTGTTATGGGCAATTCTTAAGGAATCGACATTTACAGGAATTCCGAAATTTCTGGCTTCCATTGCCAGAAATTTTTAATATTTTAAGGCCATGTACTAGTATTAAAATTCAATCGAACGGTGCCGGGTGTCGAAACCCGAACGGTTGGTATGTTCCCTTCGAAGCGACGAAAACATCTCCATCAGACAACGCCAATACCAGACGGTGTTGAAGAACCTGACAAAAATAAGAAATTAGTTCAAGAAGAGATGGCTTCAGCAATGGATGTCGATGATGAAGAAATCGAAGTTCCCACATCAAGCAGTAGCAAAGGAGAGAAGAAACGTTTCGAAGTTAAAAAGGTCAGCTAATATTTTATTAATATATAACCAATCATTAATATTTTTTTTTTTTTTTTTTATTTAAAATATATATTATATTAATTGAATATTATTCTGTTTTCAGTGGAATGCAGTAGCTCTTTGGGCCTGGGGTGAGTAATTAAAAATTTAATAAATGTTACAATTGTTTCTACATATTTTTAATTACAATGACTAATGGCATTTTACAAATTTTAAATTATATATTAATCACATTTTGTTTGTTTTTTTTTTTTTTAATTAACTAGCCCAAAAGTGTGGAAACTTGGATATTATTTACTTTAATGCTATTATATCTGATAATTTTTTATTATACATTTAATTTCATTTAGAAATTTTGAGGTTAAGTAGTTACTATACCGACACATAGTGACTAGATAGAGCACGAGGTTAGACATTTTTAATTAAAATGTAAAAGATGAAATTAAAGAGAAATTATAAAATAGACCATCATTACAAATACCTGAGCCTTTGCTGCTACAACAGCATATATATTCAAATATAATACATGTATGAATGAGCAGAACATTCAAATAAAAAAAAAAACAGAAAAATCCAATGTATATTATATATATACATTTAAATTTTCGATTTCTCTTTCGCTTCTGTTAACTTTGTCGTAAAAGGCATAAACTTTGCAGAAAATTATTTTTCTATAATATGAACAGATTTTTGGAAACAAATTCAAAAATCCCATGATTATAATGAAGGGATGAAGATATAAGCCAAATTGAAATATTCGAAGCTCAATAAAACTCTCAGAATAAGTCGTTTCGGCCTGAATTTATTATAATACAATTTATTATTAAGAAATCCTGGTTCAATCACATGTGTTTTTGCAATATGTGTATAATTTCCAATAACTGAATTTATTTGACTATCTTCAGTTATTGGTAATTATACTTAGATCATATTGCAAAACTCACATGTGATTAAACCAGGATTTGTCAATAATAAAATTTATTATTGATAAATCCTGGTTCAATCACATGTTTAGTTATTGGTAATTATTCACATATTGCAACGTGCACATGTGTTTAATTACAAACTGAACATTTGATTGTGTGAAAATTTATTATAATACAATTTATTATTAAGAAATCCTGGTTCAATCACATGTGCGTTTTGCAATATGTGTATAATTTCCAATAACTGAATTTATTTGACTATCTTCAGTTATTGATAATTATACTTAGATCATATTGCAAAACTCACATGTGATTAAATCAGGATTTGTCAATAATAAAATTTATTATTGATAAATCCTGGTTCAATCACATGTTTAGTTATTGGTAATTATTCACATATTGCAACGTGCCCATGTGTTTAATTACAAAGTGAACATTTGATTGTGTGAAAATTTATTATAATACAATTTATTATTAAGAAATCCTGGTTCAATCACATGTGTTTTGCAATATGTGTATAATTTCCAATAACTGAATTTATTTGACTATCTTCAGTTATTGGTAATTATACTTAGATCATATTGCAAAACTCACATGTGATTAAACCAGGATTTGTCAATAATAAAATTTATTATTGATAAATCCTGGTTCAATCACATGTTTAGTTATTGGTAATTATTCACATATTGCAACGTGCACATGTATGTGTTTAATTACAAACTGAACATTTGATTGTGTGAAAATTTATTATAATACAATTTATTATTAAGAAATCCTGGTTCAATCACATGTGCGTTTTGCAATATGTGTATAATTTCCAATAACTGAATTTATTTGACTATCTTCAGTTATTGATAATTATACTTAGATCATATTGCAAAACTCACATGTGATTAAATCAGGATTTGTCAATAATAAAATTTATTATTGATAAATCCTGGTTCAATCACATGTTTAGTTATTGGTAATTATTCACATATTGCAACGTGCCCATGTGTTTAATTACAAAGTGAACATTTGATTGTGTGAAAATTTATTATAATACAATTTATTATTAAGAAATCCTGGTTCAATCACATGTGCGTTTTGCAATATGTGTATAATTTCCAATAACTGAATTTATTTGACTATCTTCAGTTATTGATAATTATACTTAGATCATATTGCAAAACTCACATGTGATTAAATCAGGATTTGTCAATAATAAAATTTATTATTGATAAATCCTGGTTCAATCACATGTTTAGTTATTGGTAATTATTCACATATTGCAACGTGCCCATGTGTTTAATTACAAAGTGAACATTTGATTGTGTGAAAATTTATTATAATACAATTTATTATTAAGAAATCCTGGTTCAATCACATGTGTTTTTGCAATATGTGTATAATTTCCAATAACTGAAAATGGCCAAATAAATACATGCCGTAACGACTTATTCTGGAAGTTTTATTGAAACTCGAGCATTCCGGTTTGGCTGATATTTCTATAACTTGATTAAAATTCAAAAATGTTAATATATATTTATATAATCAATTCTTTTATTTATATCCATCGCAATGGTGTATATATATATATACATTTTTTTTTAATCAAATTTCGAAAAAATATATTCATCTCATTTCTCTACATATTCTGCGTAATATCCTATATATACTGAATGTTATATTCAGTAACGTTGATAAATTGTTCGTTATTTAGTTTTAAGCAAAAATTTTCAGATTCATAGATATTCATTATATCTAATTGCTCATAATCTGCAGATTGTTAATTATTAATGTATGTTATATCTAATATTAATTAATTTTATTTATTTTCACAGATATTGTTGTGGACAATTGCGCTATTTGTCGCAACCATATTATGGACCTCTGCATCGAATGCCAAGCCAATCAAGCTAGTGCAACAAGTGAAGAATGTACCGTGGCCTGGGGTGTCTGCAACCACGCCTTCCATTTTCATTGCATCTCCAGATGGCTTAAAACTCGACAAGTCTGCCCACTTGATAACAGAGAATGGGAATTTCAAAAGTACGACTATTTATTTAATTTTTTGAATTTGATAAAATGGTTAAGTCTACCGAATTTTATTGAAAACGACAATAATTACCATTTTATTTCCGTGGTGTAATTTTTATTCTATTATAGTCATAATTATAAAATAAATTTTATATTTGTTTTAAAATTATATACCTATTGAGATATGGAAGTATATTCAGGCCAAAATTTAAATTAATTCCACTATACAGTCGACATTTCGGGAATCTGATCGCCTCCCTTCTTCAGGACTAATGTGATTTTAGAAAATTAACCTACCCCTTGGTTTTATAATTAGAGTATGGAATTAATAGTTCAAATTCGTCTGCGTATCTGTATAAAGGAATTTATAATAGAGATATACCAAGATAGTCAAGTGGTTAAATCTTGAAAACTCTATAAATGCCTTTCTACAGATACGCAGACGAATTTGGACTATTTATTTAATACTTTAATGATAAAACTAAGGGGAAGGTTAATTTTATAAAACCTCAAGAGTATCCTGAAGATGGAAGTCGTTTAGTAATCTTCTCAACATTAATTATTTTTTAATCTATCCCGATTTCCCAATTGATTCCTTTTCAAGAAAAAAATAGTGGTTTTCATTTCTATGTTAAACTGACTGCTATCTTTTACTAAGGAAGTTCCCAGACTAACCCAATATTTAGAGAAGGAATCTAATTTTGTTAAATTGGAAAGTATTGCTGGACAGTATAAATATACTGTATATTTATATATATATAGGTCATTCTACAAAAACGGGTTAACTTTGGGGTCGAATTTGGACCATCATCAGAGCTGGGCCTGTAGGGTTTCATGTGCAATAATGAGATTTATGAAAGTATATATGCCTTTTTGACACATTCTACAGCCATCCCCCTGTTACATCAAACTTTGATTTCAATTGTTTGTAATGATTTTGATAGAAAATAAGTTTATTTTATTGTATCCATATAGTAAAACACAGATCTTTTATTTTTTTTTTTGGTATTAATATATAAGCTCAACAGCCTCTTCGCTTTACGGTTGAAAAACTGGCAACGTTTTTGACATAAATCACATAAATCTGCTAAATGATATCGAATACTTTTTTTCTTTTATATATTAAATATAACAATCAAAAGGCAGCAAATCCAGGATATTGTTGAAATAATTATTAATAAATTTCCAAAATATTACTTACCAGGGGACTGACGAATTGAGTGTTTATATGCTGATTTTCCACACAAAAATAACAATAAAAGTAAATAAAAGATGGCTAACGCCCGGTATTTGGGCACCAATGCCATCTTTACACCCTTATACTTATATAAAACAATTATTTTATCAACAGGGTATAATATAAGGTATTTTTCAAATTTAACATAAGACAAGGGACTGACGCTCGAATCGAGGTACGCGACTTTGAAATAAAAAAACCAATGTAAATTTATTTAAAATTAAAATTTATGGCATAACAACGCTTAATAAAGTATCTTAGATTGTATCGATATGGGGATAATAATGATATAAATCTAATAGTTTAAAATAAATTTTCATTTAAATCTACACTTTTCGAGCAGATACATCCCAGAGGATTGACATTTTAGGATTAAAAAGGCGAATATTTTCATAAAATTTTTTTAAATTTCCATATTTATCATGTGTGCCCAAAAATTAACTTTTTCTATTAACTGATGTTTAAAAAAAGGCAATATGTTTGCTAGTCACTGAATTATTTGCAATTACGCGAAGTTAACCCATTTTTGTAGAATGACCCATATATATATATATATTATCCTAATGGAATTAAAAGAATATCGGAGGTGTTATAAGGAATATTCAGAGAATGAAATGGTCAATCTTTGGTGGATCATTTTCAGATAATTTAATTACAGATATTTTGAAATATCTACAAATAAATTGATTTAAGAGTGGTCCATCAAAAGGTGACAATTTGATTGTTTGAATATTCCTTATAACATTTTTTTCATTTCGTTCAGTTTATTATCTTCTCTTTTAAATATCTATATAATTGGATAAACAAACGAAGTTAACCTAGAATAAACAAACCAAGTTCAAAGGTAAATTTATACTATCGGACCTTGCAGACCAGATTACGAATTTCACTATCATACTTTCACACTTTTGGTGTTATAGGAATGTTCGAATGAATGGATGAGAAATCGCTTTCTAATCTCTTGTATTTTATTTTTGTTTCAGATATGGTCATTGATTCACTTGCTCACCATTCATCACTTATTTTTTTTGTAAAATTACCAATTATGTGCAACTATTAAATCTGAAAAAAAAAAAAAATTTCCAACAATAATTATCGAAAAATTAGTTTTATTTATATTTCAATAATAAAAAATTAAACAAAAGTATTTGTTCTTAAGTTAATAAAACTATTTTAATTATTTATAATTGTTGATTATTTATTTTCCACAATTATCATCACACCGAAATAAAAAAAAAAAATTTAAGGTCTTTTTTGACATCTATGGCTCAGTCCTTATTATGTCGCATTTGTAATTTTTGCCTATATTAATAAAAAACATTATTATTTTAAAAATAATTAAACATTCAATAATTATGCACCATAATAAAAACAGATTTCTATCAAATCAGATACCGGACCCAGCCAGCTTTTAGAAGTTAAAAATCATAAAATATGTAATTCCATCTAAATACTTGGCAATAATAGATGGATAAATGTGGGCAGGAGCAGCCAATAAATAGACTCTGTATGCAGACTCAATCACCGGAGACGTTTCGGTTCCTTTTATTTAAGAACCATCTTCAGTCCTTACTAAAAATATACATTTAACATTAACAGTGTATATATAAAAATTGATTGTACAAAATTAATAATAAAATTATTAGAATATTTTGTAAAATAAAATAAATCTTGGTCTTACGATTGAAATAAAATTGCACAGAGTTAGTCAGTGTTATAGGCATATACATTGTTGTTTCGTCATAAGAATGGTACAGATGTATATTTTGGGTCAAAAATGTTTTACGATGGTTACACTGGGGAGTATAATCATGAAGATGGTTCTTAAATAAAAGGAACCGAAACGTCTCCGGTGATTGAGTCTGCATACAGAGTCTATTTATTGGCTGCTCCTGCCCACATTTATCCATCTATACATCTCACAGCCACTATTTCGAACATAACTTGGCAATAATTTTTGTTTATACTTCTTAATTCTTATTAGTGTGAGGTAGATAGCTGAGTAGATCTTGTAGTAAGGATTAAAGAAAGAGCGAATGTAGCTATTTGAAATGCCTAATAAACGAAATTAAAATAGGTGCATTCGCTCTTTCTTTATTCCTTACTACATCTTAATTCTATTCCTCAACATGGCTATATATATATATAAATCTAAATGCCTCTAGAAGCGATAAAAGTTTCGTGCTTGCTACATGACATATTGAAAACTCATTCAATGTATCTCACAGAACAACAGTGGCGCAAACAGGATTTACCCCTTGGAAGGGGGGGGGGGATTTTATTTTTTTTTAAAAACATGTTTGAGAGAATCTTTTAATAATGGATCCGGTTCTACAACTTTGTGAGCCTTTGGTCAAAATTTCACCCCTGCCTTCTTTTTTTTATGAATTTTAAACCGCGAAAAAGTAATTTTTTATTTTTGTGAAAGCTTTATTTAAATAAAATAAACTTATTCTTATTTTATATCAATACATAAGAAACTTTAAAAAATATAATGTATTTTCTCTTTTTTGTAATTTAATAACAAAAAAAAGGTAATAAAATAAAAAGTCGCGGGTTATAGTCCTTAAAACTATTTTATTAGAAAGTTGGAAAAATTAAGAGACGTTATATTGTTTTATTTTGTTGATATATTAAATAATAATAAAATAATAGAAAATTACTCAATTGGAATTCAAACAACAATAAACGACGCCAGAGTACTCTACCGGTGAATATATGCAAACAGTCCAACTCGACTTTCACTTCTCTTTAGTTTGTTAATGACCGGGACGCGTTACTTTTTGCAAATAAAATTTTCGTCGTTTGTTCTCTTTAAAAATAGTGAATTTTTAATAGTGAGTTAAATCTTTTACTGTGAAATAGTGCCAAATATGACAACGTCTCTTCTGGAGCGAATATCAGAACCTCTAATTCCCAGGTAATTGGAAATTATTAATCTCCTTTAAAAAAAAAAACTCAGCACATCATTCGGCCATCTTTCGAAACAAATTAATTTTATTATAATTATTTTTACTTTTTTTCGATCGATTCAAAGCCAAAAACAACCAATTCCACCTTTTAATATTTAAAATAAATTTTTTTTTTTATTAATAATAGCTTAAATTTACGACTTATTTGTTCCATTTTATTATTTTTCAACGAATCTCAATAAACGACAGTCGGAGCAAAAATGTCATAAAATGAAATAGCCAAGTTTATTAGCCTTACAATTTATTTAAATTTTATTAGCTATCAATTAATTTAAATAACTATTCATCGAGTCTATATGGCCTCACATCCAGAAAAAGACTAAAACAATTTGTTTATATAATAAAATATTCCTAAAATTCCGGATTCAATCTTATTAAATTCTTAATAGTTATTATTTTTACTTTTTTTTCGATCGATTAAAAGCCAAAAACAATCAACTCCACCAACTATATGCTTTTAGTATTTAAAATAAATTTATTTTCAATTTACGACTTATTTGTTCCATTTTATTATTTTTCACCGAATTTCAATAAACGACAGTCGGAGCAAAAATGTCATAAAATGAAATAGCCATGAGCCTTACAATTTATTTAAATTTTATTAGCTATCAATTAATTTAAATAACTATTCACCTAGTCTATATGGCCTCAGATACAGAAAAAGACTAAAACAATTTGTTTATATAATAAAATATTCCTAAAATTTCGGATTCAATCTTATTAAATTCTTAATAGTTAATTTTTTACTTTTCCAAGTTTCAACCATAAACCGAAGATGGAAGGAGGAAGGCGAAGAGAGAGATAGCAATCTCCTCCTCCCCTCTTCCCCTTTCCTTCTATCTTAGGAGCGGAGGGGAAGAAGAAATGCTGCTTTCCCCACCCACTTCTAAGAATATAATTTTTTTTTAAAGTGATTTTAGATCTAAAACTTTATGGTTTTTTTTTTTATTTGCTACTGCAAATCTGGAAATATTGAGATATTATCAAAAAAAAAAAAAAAATATATATATATATTTATTTTCTAACTTTCTTACATTTTTAGTTGCACTTTTTTTAGACTTTTGGCCTTTTAGTCATTTGGTATCCAAATGATTTAAATCATAATTTTTACTTACTTTATGTGAAATATATAAAGAGAAAGTATTGCAATCATATCAACAATTCCATGTTTGCCCCCCCCCCCCGAAATTTTTCAAATCTATAAACATATATACGGGTATAAGGCTAATTTCTAAATTTTTGTTTGAAAAAGTGTGTCGCATAAATAAAAGTAATAAAAGTTTTGTTTTAGAGAGTGCCCGGGCCCCTCGGGACTCAGGTGAAAACCGAAAAATGATATATTATAAAAAGAAAATAGAATATTTCATAGGCTTGAAAGCTCGCCCGGCCCCCCCCCCCCCGCATCGCTGGGTTCACGGGGGTGTACGTTACGCCCTGCCTAGGGCATCTAAGATATAGTACAGGGACGTTGATTTTATCATATTCTTTCCATAGATTGTCTAAAAAAATTTTATTACAACTTGAAAAACGGTGAACTAGTTGAGCTTCGTCTCCTCCGCCATCAAAGGCTTGTTACGCCGCTGGTCTCAGCCAAAAACTCAGATTCCAATGGCTGATTTTCAAACATTTCTTCATACCCCCCAGACTCTCCGGAAGTCGTCTCTCCGGATCTGGCCTCAATTATGGCAACCTTGCCTATATAGGCATATTCCAAATGCATTCTGCTTCTGTTTCTTTTATTAGTGGAAATTTTTTTAATGATTTATTCAAAATATCTTCATTACAAGTCACTTTTTGTGACTACGTGAATGGTAACCACGGGTTAACCGAGCCAAGTCTTGCATTTATTTTGATAGCCTTGTTTATTTTTTTTCTTTCGCATCACTCTTTAATTACCCCGAAATACGGGATTGACTGATTGATTTTATCAAAATGATTGGCTATACATTCTTGATAAAAGAACAAATTAAAAAAGAAGTGAAATCCCCTTCCAATTTGCGAAATACACCTTTCGGCATCTATCAAGTAGTTCTGAGCCTAGATTATTTTTGTCAATGATAATACAGTATATTATTTTCTATAGATTTTTCTTTTCTAAAAGAGAAAGAAGGCGAACTAATATGGCTGAGAGGGATTAGCCACTCTTTTTGACGACAATGCGCGGATTCCCTTTCGATCTGCGTCAGGTGAGCTTCAAATCCCCTAGGATCACCAAGTTAAAGCCAACTGGATGTTCAACACTCTCCCCCTTCTACCCCTTCAATCCTTCTATTTCCTCGTTGAATAGGAAGCTTTTAAGTCAAAAGGAAGAAGTAGAAGAAAAAAATTTTAAATAATCTGTTTTTATATTTTTGTAGAAAATTTCAACCATCAGATTTATTTTTTGATAATAATAAAAGATAAGCTTGTTATGGAAATTTATTATTATTTAAAGATCTGTCATTTTATCTTTATGATTGGCCTTTAATTTAAAAACTTTTCTATTTTTGTCGTCACGGCTTGTAACGTCATGGCTAGTTGCGTCACGGCCTTTGACGTGACGGCTTGTAACGCGACATGCTGATAGAAGAGCGAAAAAATTTGAGGCCATCAAATAAAAGTTCCACTTAAAAAAAAAATACAAAATTTTGAGATAGAAATTGATCCTTGAGGATTAATTAGATTTGGAAAAATTAGAGAAGTAATAAAGGATATAAACTTATAAAATTTTTTTCTTGCAATAAATTAAGTTGGTTTAGAATTGATCGAAAAAATTAAGTTATCTCGCTTGGAATTTAGAATAAAATAAAATCTAATTTTTCTCTCCTCTCTTTTAAATGCTTTCACTTAGGTACCATTTCTTTCTTTTGAAAAGCTCTCTCGAAATTTTTAAAAGTATTTTTCTTTAAAAGCAAACTCGAGATATCTTGAGTTTCTCTATCTAGAGTAAAATCACATTAAATTTATTTTTTTTTTATTATCAATCAATAAAAAAAAAATCTCAACTTTTAGAATTTAAAAAAAAGCAACTCCGTATACTCTCTTACAAATATTTCATTTTTACACGAATTTAACCCTCGAATACCTGTGAAGCCATCCCCCCTATCTTATTTTTCTTTATATATATTTTCTTTACACTCATTAAATTTTTTCATCAATCCGAAATATTTGCTGAATAAATTACACAGGCCAACTTGATTTCGGTGCCAGGATATTTTAAGCTATTCCTGGGAATATGGGTGAATTATTAAGATTCATATAATTCGCTATATTGGGTGACCATTGTCAATCATTGTATGCCAGTTCAACAATATACATATTCAATTCTCAACAATTTAAAACATATGTATATACCAAACATTTATAGACAAACTCTGAGCATAAAAAAAAAACAATTAAGGGACTGATGATGGATGATAAATGCACCGAAACGTCTTCAGAAAATTGTTGTAGCATTCAGAATTATTTCTCTTTGGCTGCCTCTGACCTTCTCATAATTTCAAAACAAAGTTTTTTTTGTTTGTTGGCCTGTGTTATTTTACTGTGGAAAGCTAGTTTGTTAATTTTATTAATTCGAAAAAAAATTAAAAAAATGACGGTCACTTGAGTGAATACAGGGCCGTAACGAGGGCGTGGCAAAACAGGCGCCCGCCACGGGCGCAACTGGGCTGGGAGCGCAAAACAAAGGGGACCGACATGTTAGTTGTGGGCTTTATTTACCAACATATTTATTAATCAGTGAGGCGCTACGGGGGAGAGGGGAAATGGCTAATTTTTAAAATTTTATATTCAAAATAAAATTTTAATTCCCAAAAAAAATATTTTTCTCAAATCTCGGGGAGGTAATTACCTTCTTTACTCCCCCCCTTCTATCCGCCCTTGATATAGACCTATTTTTTCAGATTTTCAATTCCTTGAAACTTAAATTAATTTTACTCTAGAAAATATTAAATTTTTGAGATGATTACGGCGCTACGAATTTCGTTTTTCAGTATTATAATAGTAGTAATCTGTGAAGTAATTGGTCTTGAAATTTGTACTTAATTTAGAAAATATAATATTTTTTAATGTACTTTGACTACAAATTTAATTAATTAATTGTTAATATTTATATAATGATTATTCTTCATACTTTTTAATTTTATTTTTTAATAAACTTGTATTAAAAATATGGTCTTCGTAACAGGAGAATAGAATAGTAAAGGAGTGTGTTGGTGGGTGTGTAGCCTCCTCTCTATTTTTAATCTCCGGGTATATTCTTTGGTAATTTATCATATAAATTAAGATCTATCTCAGCTTGATTAGTGCTGCGACCCTGTGGAGAGTTTTAGAATTATAAGTATAATTTTTAAAGTTTCCACAAGAGTGCAGCACAAATCAGATATTTTAATCAATTATAAAGATTTTCTTTCTATATACAATATTTATATGATAAAATACCAATGAATATACCCGGAGATCAAAAACAGAGGCTTTTTTTTTTTTTTTTTTTTGCGGCAACACGCTCCTCTACTCTTCTATTCTCCTGTTCCCTCTTGTTACGAAGACATATTTTTTATACAAATAAATTTATTCAAAAATAAAATTAAAACTTATGAAGAATAAAAAATATATTAATTACATTCCATTGATTGATTATATTATTAAATACATTTGTTATCGTCAAAAACATTTGTTTTCTAAATTAAAGATTTCAAAGTTATTATTCCACAGATTTTACTATTATACAATAAAACGAAATTTGTAGCGCTATATAGCCTATTTTCTAAAATAAAATTAAGTTTTAAGGTAATTTGGCCCAGAATAAATATTTAACTAGGAAATATTGGTTTTAACATTTGAAAAAGAAAAAATAGTTTAGAAGACATTATTTCCAAATATTTCGAAATTCACTGAAGAAGGGGTGCCGACACGTCTCTGAAATATTTGGAAATATTATATTGCTTTGTAAACTAATAAAATTTGCTGAAAATTTACCCTTTTTCTTTCTCAAATAAACCAACTTCAGCCAGTGGCGTAGCGAGGGGGGGGGGCATCAGGCCCCGGGCGCTACTCACAAATGGATCGCAAAACAAAAAATTGTTGAATAATTTTTATTTTTATTATAGGCCTAATTGATTTCTGGAAAATATATTTTAAATTTAGTGCCAGTGTAATATAATAATTTTGTATATTTTACATATAATATTATATGGTTTTCGAATGGGGGGGGGGGGCGCTAAAAGGGTATTATGCTTCGGGCGCAAATTAAGCTCGCTACGCCACTGAGTGAATACATAGGTGTGAGAGACCCCGGGCGTGTTTAAGGCAATAAAGACAAAATAGCCTCTGTCTTAATTATTTTACTCTATAATCTATTAGGTCTTAAATGTATTTAATTATTCTAAACAGAAAACATTTAGTTTCACAACAATTTCGCCTTAACTTTAAAACAAACGAAAAAACCTCTTTCTGATAGGGAAACAAAAAAAAAAAAAAAAAAAAAAATTAGTTGAAATAAATACTTATATTAATTCATTAAATATTAATTTACATGTATTATAAATAACATTAAATGAAACAAAAAATATATAAAAATTATTTAAATAGGTAAAATATATAGAAAAATAAAGGAACCTCCAAGACATTAATTTAGAAATTTCTTGCAATCCATTTAAGTATTAAGGATCACGCTCCTAAAATAGAATATTAAATCTTTTAATAATTATTTAAGGTCTTTCGGCATCTGAGGCCATTCAGACTCCGACCTCATTTTTCAAAATTAATTGGTATCCAATATAATTTAAAAAAATATTTCATCGTTTGGGACGGGAAGCGAACATAGGCGCCGGAACTGGGGGGGGGGGGGGCAAGGGTACATTGCCCCCCCCCCCCTGGCATCCTACAGGGGGGGGGGGCAGAGGGGGGCAAAATTTCTTCTTTTATTTCATTTATTTTTAAAAATGATATATTTTTACTTTTGAAAAATAAAATCTTCTAAATTAAAAAAATTAAAAGAGTAAAAAATTCATTTTTTTCCAATTTTTTCCAAAAATTTTTGATAAAATCACTAGCAAATTTTTTAAAATTTTAATTTTATTAAAATTGTGATTTTATTTAAAATTTTTAAAGTTTTATAGTAGATTTGTTTTTGTTTTATACTATTTGAACATATTAAATTATTTTAATTTTCTAAAAAAAATTTTTTGCCCCCCCTCCCTGATTCAAATTCGTTCCGGCGCCTCTGGAAGCGAACCCATGTCCCCTAAGACAAGAGAGGATATAAATATTATTTTCAGTTTTATAACAAATATTTATGGCCTAATTTTATATTTGAAAAAGTTTGTCTCTGTGTAAAGTATTCTATTAATTTATTAACTGATGTTTTATTTTCATGAAGCCAGCCCAGAGACAGATTAAAATGGGGCTAAACTTAAATCTTAAAAAAAAATTTAAACGTTGCATTATCACCTATACAAAAATATATATGAACAATTTCGAACCCCTTTGAACACGAGGCACGAGAACACCACCCTTAAATCCGCCTCTGAACCTCTTCCACTTAAAAACAATCAACCAATTATAATCAATTAGATTAGGATTGGTCGATTCGATTTCGATTTTAATCGAAAATCTATTTGAGCGTTAATTTTCGATTCAAACTCGAATCGATTCAGTAGTGTTTTGAAAAAATCGATTTACGATTTTACTTATTAAAAGTTTATTTGAATTTTCGTAAAATATTAGAAATTCAAGTACCCCTTTCACATAGGCAGCCGACAATATTTAGTTGGTTATTATTTTGCATAACTATAAGGCGCTCTTGATTGGTGGCGCCACACGCGTCTATCGGAGACACTTTTTGCTGCTGATAGGAAACGGGATTTTTCTCAAATTTTTTAACAAAATAATGTTCCCATTTCAAAGAAGTTCAATCCTAATATACCTAAATGGAAATTTTTACTTTTTTAAAATTCTTTAAAGAAGATAAAATTTCAATTAGGCCTAATTGATTTATTCGGCTCAAAAATATTTTATATTTCGCATTTTTATATAAATAAATAAATCACATAATTATAAGATATTTAACAAAATCTTATTTAAATCCCATCAAAAAATATTTATTTATAATCGTATTTATTATATAAATATATCTTCATATATATAATTCCTTTCGAAAGTTTATTTATCTCCAACCATTTGATATTTTGGAAAATATCTTGATCCTTAAAATTCCCCAAAATTAAACTTGGTTATGTAATAATACGTGTTTGAGCTTGTAAACGGCCTTCCAGATTTCAAAAAGACAGATGGTACTATGGAAACGATAGAAGATAGCAAGTGGCATCGATACATGTGTGATAATAGTCCACGGCCAAATCCCATAAAAATTGAGATGCGTAGGCCGAAATTCAGCATGCCCCTTCTCAAGAGTGTTGATTGTCCAAAGTGCCATATTGACAACAAGTAAAAACGTGATGAGCTGTCGACCTGGTTTACGGCGAAATTGCATCGGCGTAGAACATCTTCGCCACCAGGAGTCCAGAATCAAAATCGTCTGTATTGTTGTTTCGATCAGCGAGAACAGCTCCGTAGTAAAACCTTGAATCCACAAAAAAATTAATATAGCCTATATTTTGAAAACTGGACAAGAATACACCGGACTACAATTACCCTTTGAATCAACGAGTCAAACAACGATTAGTATTTGTTAGACTTCACTGTCTTGCTCTCTTTATTACTACCTTGATAAAATCTCTAAGGAGAAATGGTTGGCTTTACTCAGAGATAGCTTTGCTTTTTGTTCAACCCGTCCTGGGCGATAAAAATGTATTTAAATTAAATGGGTTATGAAAAATTAAAGACGGAATGATATGCCGAAAACAGTAAAATAAAACCTGACGAGAATTGTGATAAACCATATCCCAGAGTTCTATTTTTCTGATAATGGAATTAACCATTAAGACAAAAAGTGTATTGGGATCAGTACCGTGGTCAGATTTTTTTTAGGGAGACCTCTCCTGGTTGGAACTCCTAAATTTATTTTCGTATCTCATAAAGAACAACTTTAATATAACAACTCTTAATAAAAAAAAACAGCCTTGATGATTAATCGGCTCTAATAATGATTGGGTTAAAACTCGAACTGGGCCAACTTACCAAAATATTTCGCGATTTGAATTTCTGATAAAAATTAGAATTGCATTATATTTATTAATACCTGATCGAGAATTGTAATCTTCCGTAAAATAGCATCCAATCAGAGAGAATACACAATAGATGTACATCCCGGTTTGTGCCATAATCAAAAGGCTGATATCCAATCCAATACCTGCTCCTGGAATAAAGTTTATATAGATTTATTTATACTGTAAATAAATAAGTTGTCAGCAAGTTAATTAAAAAAAAAACTTAATTTTCTCCAAATTACTACAATGCTTTTTTGTTCCAAATCAAATTGTGGTTTCCTACATAAGTGTCTGCTTATATATTATTATTATTAAAGGCTATTTCAAAATTTAGCTAGTCGGCCCAGGCAATCCGACGAATATTTATATAAATCATTTGGATACCAAATGATATAAATAAATGCGCCTGGACCCCCATATATATCGTGTTTTAATAATTTGAATATCGTTTAAGTCTATATGGCCTAAGATGCCGAAAAGACTTGAAAAAAAAAAAAAAAAAAAAAAAAATTGGCAGCAATCCTACCAAAATAGCAATTTTTCAAAAAAACAAGAAAATCAAATAAACTAATAATTTTAACAAAATAACATTCTAATACTTTATTATTATATGAGTCTTAAAGGTGTAAGCAAAATAAATTTACCTTTTGGTCGATAAGCTTTCAAATCCCTCATTTGAATCAGACACGTGATGGCTGCCATTAAGGCCATTATATACAAAACCAACTCGACGACATTCACTTCATAAACTGCAACCTGTAAAAGTAAATTTTATTCATTTCTAAAAATTCGATACTAGTAACCAAATAAGATGCTTTATGGAGGCATTATTTGTTAAATTAAAATTTATATTATTTGTCTAAATTAAATACACGAAAAAGAACTTCTCGCGTGGGGATTATTTTGCTAAGGAACAAACGTTTACCATGGACGGTGTTATGGATAAAGGAACCAAGCTCCAATATGATCGAAATTGAGTTAAAACCGCCATCTTGTAGGGAAAAATATCTACCGCTTTATTTAAATCACAACATTATTACTCTGTGCACTTTTTTTGTAGGTATAAAACAAGAAAAAAAAGTCATTGCCATTGGCTGCTTCCATACTTGCTTTACTTAATTGCCATTGGGTTTGTGTATACAAGTGTGCAAATGAAATGTCCTTTATTTCAGATTTAGGTTAATGTCGCTTGGTTCTTTTATACATCGTCCATATGATCGGTGAGAAAGAAAAGATGCAACAATTAGATACCCATTCTTAATTTTATTTTTAATTTCATGATTGTTGTTTATATGTTGTCTCACCTGAATATATTCATGACTCTTGCTAAGCACGAAGAAAAGGATAAGAGAGATTATTGTGAAAACAAGAACTAGAATGCCGGCAAAGAGTCCTCGATGAGCTGAAGTACAATCGACCGAAAAATGATGATGATGTTGTCTGGATTTTACATGTACTTCCTCGCCTATTTTGTAACAAAAACAGAAAATCGTATTTGTTTACGTATCGTTATCTTAAAAAAAATTATCCTTACCTTTATTATGAGAAGCAAATTTCCCATCCAATTTGTTGTTATTATTATTTTTGTCGTTTTTATTGCAATCAGAATGTTGATGCTTTTGTTGTTGTTGAGCATCCACTGGAATATTCTTCCACATTTCATAGAGGATGACGCCGCAAATAAGAGAATACTCAATAGTGCAAGGGAAGAGAAAAGGAGAAGCGCTTTGCACCAATGACCCTACAATATTCGCCCGACGGCAGTGCATCTCTGGATCAAAATGACCAGAAATATTCATATTCGTTTCTAAATGATTGCTGGCATTCATATCACCTAAAAACAAAATCATTTTTATTTAGGGATATTTTTTTAAAATTTATTTTACATTCATCACAACATACTTGGCTCTTCTGCATGGACTGTTAGATGATGTTCATAAAGATGTGTTATTTCATGTTTAGTCTCTTCAATAAGCACATGCAGCCATTCACAGAGATTTGTTGCGATCATATGCATTAAACCAAAATGTGTCCAAATCTAAATTACAAAAAAAACTAATTAATTTAAAAAAATTCAAAGTTCAAATTTAGAGAATGTTACCTTAGCTCTTTGAATATTTATCTCTTTGCTGTTTAGAAAGAGGAATTGCATTTGAAGTAGAGTTAAGAGCATCCGTGTAGCGGGAATAATGGCTTGAAGAACATTAGAGCAATGGTCGTCCTCTTTTAGCTCAAAATACTCTCCAAATTCCAGACCGGAATAGACCATACTTCCGATGCCAAATCCTAAAAAAAAAAAACAATATTAAATATCAAGAAAGACCCGGATTTAGTCTCTCTATAAATACTTTATCAATCACTCAGAGACTGTTTAAATTTGTATGGACAATAATAATAATATATAGGGACAGAATTTAAATGGCCTCAGATGCCGAAAAAGACCTTAAACAAATTAAAAAAAAAATATATATATTAATATATAGACCCGGTCTACCAATATTAAATGCATTGAGCTGAGTGACAAGATTTTATTAAGGAAAATAATTGGACGAATTGGCAAGAGTCCACTGCCTAGAGGCGGCAAATGCCTAAATCCGCACCTGCTAAATTCATTTTGTTTTTGTGAATCACTTTTCCTATTTTGCCGTCCCCTGATATGTGCCCCGCCTGGGGCACATGCCCCCACTGCCGCCCGCTAGATCCGGCCCTGGGATAGTGTATACTTTTATTTTGAATTAAATAATATATACCGATGGCTACCGGGGAACGCCCCACTGAAATAAATTTAAAGTTTACAACTTGGTTAGCCAGATCTGACTGAGGCCGCCTGGAAGTTAGGCAAGACCTTTACAAAAAAGGCATTATGCAAGCCTATCTAATAGGAGTATTCAATATTGCCATTTTTGACCCAAAATTATATAAGCGTATTCTCTACTTTTTTCACCATATTAAAAATAACTACCACTTAAATACAATTATGGGCTTAAAATATACTTTTTTAATTTTCTGCTGCAGAGACCATTTGAGATTTAATATCGATATAGGTATATACTGTATATATATTTTATTAAATATATCATTGGCAAGCAGGGGACGTTCAACACGCTGGTTTCGCGGGGCTTCCGAGTTTTCACTGGGCTTGGCATTGGTCCTGGCTGAAACTCTATTCTCCAATCAGATTAATTATACTTATTTTTAACCTTCATATATAACAGACTTATATTCAATAATTTTTTTTTTCCTATTCCAATAAGAAGTTTTCCCTTCCGAAAATATACGTGATTCATTGAACTAACAATTATATTCATTGTTGATAAATATTACAAAGTGAATTATTTACTTAAATAATAGGCGTGAGATTTAGGAGAAATTAAAATATACTTTTCTAATTAACACCAAATTTATTCTTGATTCATCTCCTTTTAGCATCAATTAAATCTCTATATAATCTTTAAATAAAAATAATGAATTTCGTATGTAAATCTTTTGATATTTTATTATAAAACAAAATAAAAATAATTAAAATCAAACATACCAATTGCTCCTAATCGAAGATAAAAACTCCCATAATGGATGACGTGCTCGTGCTTTTTTAAATCCCAATTCATCATCATGCTTTCGTGAACCTAAACAATAATTGCATATTAACAATTCGCTAAATATTATGCTAATTCTTGGATAAATATTTTTTCAATTATTTTTTTGCCAAAAAAATAGTTCGAAAACAGATATCGGCAACCTGCTGGTAAAAATCAAAAAGAATTTCGGGGCAATGGGAATTTTTTATTTTCTTTTTAATAATTTGATTTGTTCAACGGTGATCTATTCATGTTTTTTTTATTGACTATTATACTTTTATTATATTATATATATGTTAACACATTTATTAATATTTCGAAATCCTGAAAAATTGATTACATGGGTTTTCTTATAGACCGAAGTGGCTCACTTGAAATTATTAAAAGGGTCACTTGGTGACCCACAGGTCATAGGTTGCAAAGTATAAAAAATTAAACAAACAATTTAATTAAATTATTAAATTCAATAACAATTTAATTAAAATATTTTTTACAATAAATTTTATTAACTATTAACATTTTTTCTCTGATTTTTTTTCTCTATTTTTATTTTATACGTATATCGAACTTACATTAATAATGTTAGATATTATAAACATTGTACCAAGTATATAGTCTAATATTCAATTGTGAGTTAATGTGGAGAAGACTAGCGGAGAAAAATTCTAAAGGAATGAATTTTTATGTTAAAAGTATATTCATTTGAAGAAATAAAGTGGCTGTTGTATATAGATAAAAGGATCAGGCAGTCAGATAATCAGTCTCCATGAAATAAAACTCTTTGTTAAGGAAACAGTTTCGACTTCACCTCTCAACAATGGACTGAAGATGTCCTTATCTAATGAAATTTGAAACTGTTTCCTTAACAGAGAGTTTTATATCTTGGAGACTGATTACCTTGTTGCCTGCTCCTTTTATCTATTGTTTAAGAGTTCAGGCAAACAGATTTATTTATTTAATATACATGGGTGTAACTAGAGGGGTCTGGGGGGGGGGCAGAAGGCTTCCCGCCCCAAGAAAAATTGAAACAATATGAAGTGAGCCCATGCCACCTCCCCAGCCAAATATCCTAGTTTCGCCCATGCTAATATATAATACGCTTATAAACGCTTCATTTCTCAGAACCAATGTGAAATCAAAATGTCAACTTGTCAACAAAATAATCTTCTCATTGATTTTTTTACGAATATGAAAAAATAATAGTTCAAATAATCCAAATACGCTGGCGCTTTGAAAAAAGGCATCAATTCATCTGCGAGTTCTCAAGATTTAGACATTATCTTGATGAATAACAGAGATAATATGTTAGGAAAAAAGGAGATGCAGCCAATAATTAAGCGTCTATTAAATAATAATTATAAACATTCTTTAATGGAACGTTAAAAGAGTGTTTATAATTATTATTAAATTGAGGCCCAATTATTAGCTGCCTCCATCCTCTTCCCCAACATATTATCTTGATGAATCTGTGTTTTCATAAATCGCCAAGCGAATTTGGTGATGAAATCAATGAGAATATCATTTTGGGGATACCACATTGGTTTTGAGAAAGGAAGCGATTTCCAAAAAGTGAAATAAATTTGCTTGCCTTATTATGCTTCTAACAACGAGCGTCATTTCTTTAAAATAGTCTATTTATTATTCTAATGATTATTTTACAAGTAGATATTTGATATTATTAAAATTGACTTTAACTTCTTTGAAGGGTTACCAATTAATTTCATATCAAGAATAAAACTTACTGGCAGATCTGACAATTTTAGCAACAGCCTTCTCTTTGAGCAGAGAGCAGTACATGACTGACACAAAGATGATGCTACCCACGTAGATGTATAGATAAAAGATCTGGTAGAAGGCAGATGGTACTTGATCAGCCAGGATCTCTGTCACAGGAAATGCCATACCCAAAACTACCAATAACTTGGCATACAATGCTGAAAGTGTCAGTGTCATGCCATTCCTGCAAATAATATAAAAGACCTTTATCTCCGAATCACAACACACACAGACGCCACCAATACTCACCAATTGTTTCTATACCGAAATCCAAACTTTTGGGGTTTAAGATTAATTTTATCACCATTATTATTATTTTCATCGTCATCATCGTCACCTAGTCCAACTTTGTTTGAAATATCTTTCTCTTCTTTTTTGTCTAAGTGACAATGTTGGAAATATCTTCTAAAAAAAAAATATTAATTAATTAATCGTTTCGATTCATTATATTTTAGAAGGGACGCTCCGCTAAATGGCGGCACCTGTCAAGAAATTCACTTAGATTTCTTTACCACTTAAAAGATTACTATTTTAACTACCATAATTTCAATAAAACTGAAAATTATAGAAAATGTCACTTAGACCCCTTGTGTTCTAGGGCCCATAATGATTTTTCTATAAAATTATATATAGGCCTACCCTATCATATATCTTTGCTGGTTGACGGTGAGATGTGGAGGTGCGGAAGGTCTTCGGAAGGCTGTGGCAGCTACAATAGCCGAAGGCCGTCGTAAAGTTGATATCCATGTAGGTGATGTTGGTGATGAAGCTGTAGTCGAGATGCAAGCGGTGCATGTTGGCTGTATTAACGGACTAGGTGCTAATGGGCTAGGTAATAAAGGTACAAGGGCGGTTGACGACGAAGCAGAGGCGCTGCTGGAGAAACAAGAAAATATTTTTGAAAAATTTTCACATCAATTTTAATTAGCAAAAATGATTGATATCGTTAATAGTGCATCATAGGAGCAGTTTTTGTGAATTAAATATCTTTGAGAGTTTTATTATCCATAATTTCACAATATAGGTACAGTGAGGGACAATATTAAGCCCCACCCATTCGCTTTCTACTTGTAATTATTTCATTGTTGTTTAAAAAAATATTATATATTTTTTTAATGAAAACTTTTATAGTTCAAATCTAGAAAATTTCCAATAAAGATTACAATTTTCTTTTATAAAAACAATGAAATAATCACAAGTATAAAAAGCATGGGTGGGACTTAATATTGTCCCTCACTGTACATTGATGTCCAATAAAAGTATATCACCTTTGAAATGTGATTTCAGGGCAAAAATCTAGCCATCCTTCGGGGAGGGGAGGGGGGAGCTGAAAAGCCCCATATTGTCTCAATTTTTCTTCTCAAAAAGTAAAAATAAAAATTATAATAGGCCTATATAAAATTTTCCAATCAACATTTCAGTCGTTTTCTAGTCCAAAAATATGAAAATGTTTTCCAACCCCGACTGTTTGGATTATTCTACAAATTTCTTCATCTTACTGTTTTTAGTTAATTTTTTTATAATTTCGTAATAATATGTTTTTTTTTCATGCTTGTCTACATGCTTTTTATTTTTTTATCAGCCCATTTTTCAAATGAAATTTGATTTATTATTCAAAAATTAAAACAAAATTTTTTTTATCTTTTGTTATATTGATAAAAAAGGGTTAATAAGTCGGGTTAATAGCTGTTTGATATTAATGCATTCAGAGAGAGTGGGGACTAAACATCATTATTTGTAGCCCTATAATTAACTTGACGTTTAGCTAGAATCCAAAATAATATAATAAATGGAACGATTGTAGGGGGAGTTTTTAAAATTAAAAAAAAAATTATGATCGAACTAATTGACAGAATTGAACACGCCAGCAACCTTCCATGATCCAATTACAAAATATAGTATGTAGTATATATGGAGAGAGATAGAGAAAGGAGGGTTCCATTCTAGAGAGAGAGATTCGATTAAAGAGGGCGGTCCAGAGTCCAGGAGGTGGCTTGTCCTTTGTGTACTCTCGTATTCACTAAAAGTCATTCATTCACTCACTTTTAATAAAGTCCAGATTAAAAAAAAATTGAAGAAAATAAGAAATTTTTCCAAACAACCATCTCTTTCTCTTTTTCAAATAATAATGAATTTTTATGTCATGTACGAGCCTTAAAATTCTAAACTGAAGCTATGATGGAAGTGTGTATTCACTTCTTATCAATACGTTAATTAAAAATGCACCATTTAGCATAGAGATAGTCTATAAACAAGATAAATAACAAATTTATTTATTTATATATAGCCAACTGGTTAGGAAAAATTTTCTAAAATTATTTTTACTGTATTTAATATTTTTTTGTGGTCCTCGAACGATCGCATGTGAAAAATTTGCTGTCGAGATTTTGATGGAATTGCATGTTTTGAGGTCCCCTGGTCCATAAAAGTATCCCGGACAATGGTCTGTCTTTGTTCAATTTAAAGCATGAAGGAGTTGAAATTTTATATTTATGTTAGGCACCCCCTATGCGTGAAAAAAGTACTAGTACTTTACTGTACTTTTTCAGTTTTTTTCCTCGATTTTCTCAAAATTCGCTCTAACGATTTTGATTAAAATTCAATTTCTTTTTAGATGCTCTTTAAAATACACTATATTCTCATGTTGCCCTCAAAATTGTTTGAAGCACACTTTACTCTTGTACTTCATAGAAAAGTAGGAAAAATGGTTGCCATGGTAACAAAATATAATATTATATTTATCACGAATGTGTTTATTAAAGCTTTTGTTGTTTGAATTATTATTATTAGGGGAATTTCAATTAAAGACCACATTTTTGTTATTAATTATTTATTAAAAATATAAATACTGTACAACTGTACTGTCAGCACCTGAGAACGGCTGCTGAATAATCAGTCGAAACGTTGTACAGTATATTTATGCTGTCGGTATTTGAGAACGGCTGCAGATTAAGCATTCCAAACCTTGTACAGTATTTATATTTTTAATAAATAATTAATACAAAAATGTGGTCTATAATTAAAAATTTCCCTAATAGTTATTTATAAATTTTACATAGTGAATTCTAAGGTATCGGTAGAAACTAAATATACCTCGACATAAAAAATTTGGTGTGTCAAGCACAGAACACAACTTTCAATTTGTAAATGTAAAAGAAAGTTGTATGCTGTGCGACCACTTACACCAGATTTTTTACTGTATTTTATACTTCTAAACTGTGAACCTCGGGCGATTGTGTTTTAATTTTTTTTTTTTTTTTTTTTTAAATTGCAAATATCAATAAATATCTCCTCGTCGTTTCTTCATCATATCACGACTTACTGTAGATACTATTGTTTATTTATTATACACAAAACGAAAGAAAGAAAAGAAAAAGAGAAAGAAAGTTGTCAGTTCAGAGCGGCGGTCTTTAAGTAGAATAAATCTCGCCTCTCGCCCGAGGGACTCTTATTTCTCTTTCTTTTTTTTCCCTCTCTTTGTCAAAATAAAGCTAATATTACAACTTTTATTATTATTCATTCTAAATTGTTTTAATCAATATCAATTTAGGAAAAATCCGACATTTATCATCCTAATTGGCTTCAGGGGAAGATTAAAATTTGCTCCCTTTTTTTTTTTACTTTTTTCTTTTGCATTTAAAATATAATAAAGAAACACAGGGGCGTATATAAGGGGGGGGGGGCCGAGGGGGCCCGGCGCCCCCCCCCGAAATTTCCCAAACACATATACATATATAGGGATATACAGACATCAGCGCAACAAATTTTTCCGCAGGATGGAAAACTTTGATTCCGCAAAGTAAAAAATGTTCCGCAAAAAATTTCGTGTGAAAAAAATTTAGTTTCTTAAAAAAAAAAAAATTTTCCGCAAAAAAATTTTCAGTTCGGGCCCCCCCCGAAAAAAATTTCTATATACGCCCCTGAAGAAACAACACATTAAGAGCTTAAAATTTTGCCTACATTTCAATTGACAATTTTATAGTAAGCAATAAAAAAAGAGAGATTTCAGCTCGATTCAAGGGCGGATACAAGGGGGGGGGTAAAGGGGGGTAATTACCCCCCCCCCCCCCGAGATTCGAAAAAAATACCTTTTTCGCAAAAAAATTTATTTTTAATGTAAAATTTTTAAAATTAATACTTAAAAATTTGATGTGTATTTATATTCTGGTAAACAAGTACAGAATGTGCTTTTAAATTACCGAAATTTAAAAAAAATAGTGTGCTGTGCGACGAGTCACACCAGATTCCCCCCCCCCCCCCCCCCCCGAGAAACACCTCTGGATCCGCCCTTGGCTCGATTTATTTCGTTTATTAGGCACTTCAAGCCGACGTTCCGGAGAGATATGCGACCATCCTCTAACCGAAACGTCGGCTTGAAGTGTCTAATAAGCCAGATAAATAAAGCTGCAATTGTTCTTTTCTTTATTCTTTACTCCAACATTCAATCAGCTATCCACATCACTCAATTTGAAATTTCAAAATGGCAGACGATCTAAAATGGAGGATTATATAAGTTCTTTTTTATTCATTTGTTAGAGAAATCACAAACAAGAATTGTAACTTACTCTTGTAATGTAGAAAAAGTCGAATACAATATTAAAAAAAAAACTGTATAGGCCTACAGTCTATCTATTAGTAATCTTTGAGCCCGAAAAATCTATGAAAATTCTTCCTTGTGCACTTAACATGGTTGACCACCCAAGCAGTGAATCTATATGTATGATAGTCGGTATTAAAATAACTTTTAAGCTATAAGAAACTTTAGAGCCATGAATTTTTTTTTTATTTTCAAAGCGGTACAGTAATATAATTTCGTTCCATAAATCGCAATGTTACCACCACTATGTTTGGGTTTCTAAAAACGCTTGACCAATTGTCTATAGGAGCTATGAAATTTTTTCATCTTGTAATACATCTTTCAAAGGGCTGTAGAAATATAATTTCGTTCTGTAAACCGCAGCGGTACCCCTACTATGTGCGGTTATCTAAAATGCGGTTATTAAATTAAAAAAAAAAGTTTTGTTTTGGGGTTTCTCAAATAATTATGATGTCATGTATCTTCCTCTATTAAAAACATGATGTACTATCTGTATCAGCCAAAAGTATCCAATGACTCAGCCCTCCCTAGAGAGCTTAGAGACGTGATTAGAGAGATGATATTAATTTATTTTTTAAAATGTTTTTTGATCGATTCTTTGATAAGATTGATTATAATTAATTAAGGCATTCGAAAAATTTTGTTCGTATGAGCAAATATACATGCATCTGTGTGTTGGTTGCAAGAGAGTCTTTGGATGCCAAAATCCGAAAAGGAGACGTTTCGGACAAAATTTTATTCCATTCTCAGCCTACAAGGACTGAGGATGGACGATTAAAATTTTGCTGCACCCATACTTGTTCTCTTCCAATCCATAAATTAATTAAATAAAATATCTTTTGGTCAAATTTGAGATACCTATTTGTAAATTTTAAGAAAAAAAAAAGTTCGCCCCCCCCCCAAGAAAAAGTTGAAAAAATGGCCAGCAAAGTCCTTAAATAAAAAAATAAAAAAAAAACCGCCCCCCCCCCCCGACAAAATTGCATTAATCCGCCCCTGCTGCTAGATGGATATTTTTGACTGATACAGATATAGTATGTAAAATTTGGAAAATTGTTAATTTTAATGGTGTAAATTACATAAGAACGTTTTAGTTTATTTAAGCAACGCGAATTCTATCGTCTATCTCAGAGGGAAAAATAATAAAGTAATATTTATTTTAAACGAAAAAGCTTGTTGTGTTGAGGTTGCCTACCTGCTGCGAGTAGATTCCTCTGTCATATTCCGCCAAGCATATACTGAGCAACTGGGAGATAGAGTGTAAGAAGCCTCACAGGCTTTAATTGCTTCAGTTGATATTTGTCTTTGCGATTTAAACAGAGTACGTCTATAGATCTAATAAATTAGAGCAAATTGACATATCGGTCTAGACGGCACGAGGGAGGGTATTTAACACTTTATCCTCTGACAAATCGCCTTTTCATTATAGCACTTCTCTTAATGAGGGGAAAAGATTTATAAATAACAACAGGAGTATTTTGCATATTATAATAAATTATGACATCATTAAAGCTGATCAACAATCATTAAAAAATAGAAACAAACAAGAAGTGTATACAATTTATTTAACTTATCAAGATTCTTAGACTTTGGATATTTTTTCGTTTTATTAATCCTAAATTAAAAAAAAAAAATGAAATTAATTTTATAGTATAATCTGCTGCTCCCACTGATCACGCGCTAAGAATGCATTTCGTTTCTCCTTTCTATTTATTCTCCTAATTTTAAATCTTTTCACACAGCTTCCAATCAATAGAGGCTAGGAGAGGGGGAAGAAAGAAATCCCCCCTTTTCCAATCCCTTAAACGTACACTACTGTTTACATATTTAAACCAATATTTTCATTAGATTAATATGCCTGGCCGAAGAAAAGAAAAATGGCCACCAAAATATCTTGTACAAAATAAAGTGTATTTTGACCAGGGAGAGGAGTGCCTCGGAGGGGGATGGTAATCTGGTGTGACTGGTCGCACAGCACACAATTTTTTCTTTCGATAATTTGAAGGTTCATTCTGTACTTGTTTACTATAATATATATACAAATCAAATTTGTAAGTATTAAAAATAAAATTGTATTCCCCAAAAAAATATTTTTCTCAAATCTCAAGGAGGGGGAAGTAATTACCCCCTTTACTCCCTCCTTGTATCCGCCCTTGATTTTGACATAAAAAAAAGGAAGGTGCTCAACTAGATATTAACATAGTCCTAAATACTAAATTTCAACTTTCTACGACTAGCCGTTAGGTGCTATTAAGATTTAAAAAAATTAATTAAATTTAAAACTCTAAGCTATAAGTTTTCGGCTCCTGAGGTCAAAAAATAAGGTGCACAACTAGATATTAACATAGGGGTGCGAATGAATTATATTTTATTGATATATACCGATGGTTACCGAGAGACGTTCAACACGCTGATTCCTCGGGGTCACCCACCCGAGTGTTAAAAATAGTTATTCATCATTAATAAATCTTTGAAACATACTATAACTTAAAGTTTTTATGTTTTTTAAATTTTCATATTAGGCCTAAATGCTTTTAATTTTTCCATTTTTAGCAGGATAGAAAAATTATTTTTCATTTGGTATTTATTGTATATAGGCCTACTTAATTTATTAAATCCCACATAAATATTAGAAAAAATTATACCCTTCCCCCTTCTTGAAAATATCCGATTTGTTGTTTTGTTCCTGGATCGGTACGGAAGATCGAACCGATGGCAATTTATGAGAGGTTTTTATTAGACGATAGGTCGTTATATAAAAGTTACAAATATTCCATGAGTTAGTTAGCCTTTCCTTTATAAATCGATATATCCAATCTTGTCTTCGATTTCACGTTTTACTCCGATAAAAAAAAAGAACCTTTTCACATTTTAAAGGTGTAGTATCTCCTTGTTAGTCGTTTCTTCCATCACAACATAAAAGTTTTAATCAAATTAAGCTTACTATCATCTGTTATTCACAGATAAAAATTTGTATAGATTCATTTATAAATGCAAGAAAGAAGATAGAATTTGTTTTGGATCCGTTCTATATTTTCCTCCCTTTTTTTGGCACGTGTAGCTAGAAAAAGGGTGGGCTTTATTTTTTTTTTTAGCTGGACAGATTTGGCCCTGAGGCTATTCTGCTCGTTTACCCCCCCCCCCCCCTCTGCACCCCTCCATTAATGCCTTAAAGTGTTTTTTATTTGACGCTATAAACCCTCCCTTGTATTTTTAAGCATTGGATCATTGAACTGAATGCACATTTAATTTGATCGTTCAATTTTTACGCGCTTCAATAAATGTTAAGTAAAATGTATAAAAATATAAATTTTACGGGACTAGAACAGGATATTCCTTCTTTTTTTTGTTTCATAAATATGTAATTAATATTATATAAAAAAAAATATTAATAAATAGATAGGCCGGCCAAGAAATTTACAATTGATCGAGAAATGATGACCTATCAAAATATATGGTCCAGAGGATGCTAAGAAAATCGTTCTTCTCATTAAATATTTGGCGTATAATACAGTCTCACTTAAAATTTTAATAATTTCTTCGGATCTTCCAGAACTAGAAATTTATAAAGTTATATTCTTTATTCCATGAGGGATTTGATAAATAGGCTACATTGTATCATTAACTTAAATATTCTGTCAGGGGCCCACATCTTGTCGGCCGACCCCGCATCGTGGGAAAAAGGCAAGGACAGAAGAAGAGGATCAATCAATAACTTAATAAAAAAAAGCTAAGATTTTTTTGGGCCTTTTTAAATTCATGAATATTTTTATGGTGTGTGGGTGGAAGGGGGGATGTATACCCGGTAATACTTTCATACTACTTGATCAGCCAATACAAAAAACAAAAAAAATATTTTCCATTGGTATCCCCAACATATACTGTATCAGTGGTCCCCAACAGTTTGAATATCAAACGGGAAGTTGGTCAAACAGACGGACACTTTTATATTAATTATTTATTAAAATATGAATAATTAATTGAAATAAAATATAAATATTATATAAATAAATTATATATAAAATAGATATTTTTATTAGGCCTACAGAAAGATTTTATTTACCGTGGTATATTTTATTTTGTAAGAATTGAACAAGGCCTCTCAACCCTAACTATTTCTAAATCCTGGATGACTGCAATTTAATAATACGGAAAAGTAAAATGCGAGTAGATCTGATTGTTTACTTAAGATTAAGATTAGATTAAGCTATCAATTTAATTTCTAGGGTTTACTTATAGGTCTATATTATTTTATATTTTCCTTCCAAAAATATTGGTTCGATAATGGGAGGTAGGAAGAAACAGGAAAACTAGGGGAAGTGAAGAAACATTGGCTCATTTAAGGATGGGTTGGTGATATTTAGTTCAGGATTTAAATTAGGATTAATAAAGAACCTTCGGTAATCGAAAGTTGTGTACTGTGCTTGTCACACCAGATTTTTTGTGTCAACATATATTTAGTTCCCGACAGTACGGAACATATGAATTCAGATGTAAAATTTATAAGTATGGGAAAATATTTATATTTTGTTACCATGCCAACCATTTCTCCTATCTTCCCTATGAAATACAGGAGTAAAGTGGTCTTCAGAAGATTTCAATCGCAAAATGAGAATATACATTTTAAAGAGCATCTAAAAAATAATTGATTTTTGAATTTAAAAAAAAATCGTTGGAGCAAATTTTGAGAAAATCGAAAAAAACTGAAAAAGTACATCAGTAAAGTACTAGTACTCTTTGGCCGATTTTGATTAAAAGCTTATTTTCCCGGTCCCGGGGGGTGTTTAACTTAAATATAAAATTTCAACCTCATAGCTCAATTCCTTCATGTTTAAAATTGAATACACACCCACACACCCACCCACCCACCCACACACACACACACACGGACAGACAGACCATGTCGCGAAAACCACTTTTTTGGATTCAGGGGACCTCAAAACGTGAAGATCCATCAAAATCTCGACATCGAATTTTTGACATGAATCCAATACTTTCTCTCTCTATATATATTACATACTAGACGCAAAGCCCCGCCTTCGGCGGGGCTTTACGCCTAGCCAGGGGGCTGCGCCCCCTGGACCCCCCTTGCTCGCCTTCATTGAAAATTGTGGATTTCTATAAAACATATACATACCGGTACATACAAACATTTTTCCTTTCCATTTTTATATATAGAGATTATTTTAACGGTTAATTATTCATGAACTTATGATTTTTTGCGAATCATATCCTTTCCGGGACTCTCCCGATACACAAACAAAAAATTTACGCCGATATTTTAGAATTCAAAATGTAAATAAATAAAAAAAATCGTAAACATGGGTAAATATTTATATTTTCTTACCATGGCAACTATTTCTCCTAATTTTTATTTTTTTCTTATTTTAACGGTTAATTACTCATTAACTTATTGTTATTTGTGAAACAAAACCTGTCCGGGACTCTCACAAACATACAAAGAAAAATTTCATCTAAATCGGTTCAGTCGTTTAGGAGGAGTTCAGTCACATACACACGTACAGAAGAATTATATATATAAAGATCTCAGCCAAAAACATCGGAGATGCAAAAAGGGGCGCCTCGCATTATTTTTGCCCAGCGTCGAGGTGAAATCAAAAAAATGCGCCTCGCTTTTCTGATTTATATAAAAGCGAGGAAATATTTTCACTTAAATAAAACCCCTACAGAATTTTATTTGTTTCATATATCCTCGCTTTTATATAAATCAGAAAAGCGAGGCGCATTTTTTTGATTTCACCTCGACGCTGGGCAAAAATAATGCGAGGCGCCCCTTTTTGCATCTCCGATGTTTTTGGCTGAGATTTCACTTCTTTTTGTGAAATATTACATTTAAATTTTATTTAATAATTTTTGCTTATTAAATATTAAGTTATCCCATGAATAGATCTTTTAATATGCATTCCAAACAGTAAAAAATAAATACATCGTTTGTTATTAATTGAAAATGATAAACATAGGATTTCACCAAATTTTATAAAATTTTAGGATTTTTATTTTTGTTATGTTGGTAAGATGTAAATACATCGTTTGGTATCCATTCAAATCGATAAACATAGGATTTCACCAAATTTTATAAAATTTTAGGTTTTTTATTTTTGTTATGTTGGTGGAATGTAAATACTTCGTTTGGTATCCATTCGAAACGATAAACATAGGATTTCACCAAATTTTATAAAATTTTAGGATTTTTATTTTTATTATGTTGGTAGGATGTAAATACATCGTTTGGTATCCATTCAAAACGATAAACATAGGATTTCACCAAATTTTATAAAATTTTAGGTTTTTTATTTTTGTTATGTTGGTGGAATGTAAATACTTCGTTTGGTATCCATTCGAAACGATAAACATAGGATTTCACCAAATTTTATAAAATTTTAGGATTTTTATTTTTATTATGTTGGTAGGATGTAAATACATCGTTTGGTATCCATTCAAAACGATAAACATAGGATTTCACCAAATTTTATAAAATTTTAGGTTTTTTATTTTTGTTATGTTGGTGGAATGTAAATACTTCGTTTGGTATCCATTCGAAACGATAAACATAGGATTTCACCAAATTTTATAAAATTTTAGGATTTTTATTTTTGCTATGTTGGTAGCACTTCTTCTTATCACGTTAATCTATTGTATTTCTATCTGAAGGGATCCATCCTAAAATTTTTTATTCCATTAGGGATGAAAATTACTAATAATAATATATATGTTCCTAGATGACGTCATCAGGGAGCAAAATAGTTAGAATTGTCTTTTCGCCATGTTAAAGATAGGACAAATTTGAAATTTTGAATACCTCTCAAAAAGTCACTTTTGATCCAAAATGAAATTTTATATCAAAGGTATCGGGTTTTTGATAGTATCTATTTGTATTTTAAATTTCATCCTAATCGGTCCAGCAGGGAAACCTGTAGCTTTGTCTAAAAATTTGAAAATTGAAGAAAAGAATGAAAAAAAAAAAAAAAGGAAAAATAAGAGACTAACTTTAGGCTCCGATATCTTAAAAACTTTTTGAGATATTCGCCCAGAAAGAGAAAAGTTTCTCAAAAAAATTTTTTCACGTCCCTATCTTTTATTAAGGATTTAAAATCATTCTTGATAATATAGTCTAGGGACGACTCGTCCATCTAAATGCAATGGGCCATTGGCATCTATTGGAATGTCAACTAAATGGTAGTATTAAGAGTTTCTTTGCTTTCTTTTGCTTTTTACTTGCTCGGCGACGAGTCGCTCCCGCGACTCTTGATATACATAGGTAAGAGAAAGTAAAAATACAATATTAATAGAAGTCAGTCCTTCTTATAATTTTATTATCTTTTTGACCCAAGGAAGGGAGACGGCCACCTCTACCCCCCCCCCCCTGGAACCGCTAGTGTAAAAACAATTAGTAAAACACTTCGTAGGCTATAAATTAATAATATTATTTGCTTTTCAAGTGCTCCGCAGTCTCAAAGTCTAAGATTTTTTTTTATTTTTTAGTCCAATACATAGCGAGATTAAATTTGCATATCTCAATTGTTGATTGTATTAACCCTTCAGATTTTTTTGGCGAGTGATTGGCTAAGAGCTCTCTCTTTATATAAACGTATATATAGATGTCGATTTCATTAGACGCACCATTGCGCAGAAGAAGAATCCCTCACCCTCCATCTCGTTCGTATACTCTTCGTCCAAGGGATGGAATCCCATCTCTCTCTCTCTCTCTCTCTCTCTTTCACATTTCCATACCCTCCTCTCAACTAAGGTATAGAAGAAGTAGATATACATTTTTTTGAAAGGTAGCCAATCAATTTATATTGAAAACGAATTTTAAAAGAATGATAGAATTTAATTTAAAAAAGGCAGAGCTAAAATTCTAAGTATATCTACCTTACAGATCCTATCGTATATCATCATTTAATTTATACCTTTTCTATTATCATATTTATCTAAGGCGCCGTGGGGGCTCTAAATTAACAACAAAATTTGGCCTTATTAAATGCTTTTAAATAGAAATGCCTGAACCCCCAATAGATATATATATTACAACGGTTATCGTCAAAGTCTTAAATGGCCTAAGTTGCCGAAAAGACTGTGAATGTATGTGTGAGTTTGAGTGTGAATGAGAAAAAAAAAATGCTTTTATTTTAATATGGATAGAATTTAGAAATATTCAAGAATTTTTTTCATTTTTATTAATCTTTGTTATTGAAATTTATTTATTTTTTTTAAAAATTTTCCATTTACCATGGTAGAAAGGAGAGGAGGAGACTAAAGAAGAATAGAGTACTAAATCATTTTCATTACTAACTAACCTACATTTTAATAAAAAAATTATATTTTGATACAACTCTTTATAGAGAAGAGATAATACACAATCAAAGGTCTTTGGATCTTTCTCCGTTCTAAACGATTAAATGGATTTATTTGGTTGGAGACTAGATAGCCTCAGTTACTGAAATATTATTTATTTATTTATTTTTTTTAAATTTATTCAAGTCAGTCCACCTTTTTCGGCATCGGAGTCCATTTAGACCTCGTCTATTAAATTGAAATAAATTTTTGTAGTAGATGCAAACCCGCGACCCTTGGTATAGATGACTAGCTCGCTAACAACTACGCCAACCCGTGGGCTAAATGTTATTTTTATTTTTTAATAAAAGTTGTCTAGCCATGCTTCTTTCCTCTGTCTTTTTTAAACTAAAACTTTTTTAGTGTAATCTATTTATTTTCATTTGTTTCAAATGCTACCTGTACTAAGTTTTAAATTTTTTCTTTAAAAAAATCTGATCTGATTAGTCGCAGAGTTCAAAACTTTCTCTTACTTTCAAAAATTGTGTTCTGAGATTGTCACACCAGATTTTTTTTGTGTCGACATATATTTAGTTTCCAGCAGTACATTAGAATTTAAGATATACAATTTATAAACAAAGAAAAATATTTTCTGTTACAATGGCTATCATATCTTTTCTATGAATTACACGAGTAAAGTGTATTTCAAACACTTGAAAAATAAAATGAGAATATTCATTTTAAAGAACATCAAGAATTGATTTATGCATTTTAATCAAAATCGTGAGAGAATATTTTGAGAAAATCGAAGAAAAAAAAAACTGAAAAAGTTTGTTAGTAAAGTACTAGTACTCTATGGCCAATTTTGTTCAAAAGCTTCGTGTTACTTCCTAGAGGGGTACCTAACTTAAATATAAAATTTCAACCTCCTAGATCTTGTCGTTCTTGAGATATTTTGTTGACAGACAGACAGGACTCACATTTTTGGACCTCAAAACATGTATTTCCATCAAAAACTCTACATCAAATTTAAGACATACTTATATACAATAATTTATAGTTAAGAGAAAGTAAAAATTGGAATAAACAAATGGGAAGATTCGCTAAACATTTTCTATTATCACTACTCTTTATAAATATTTATCCTTAGAGAAGAATCTCATAATAAAAACAAAATCACCTTTTTCATTTTTCTTCGATGATAACTTTGAAAATTGGATAGGAAAATTTTAACCACCTTTCGATGATAAGATTAATAGTTGTTCTAAGCAATATCTCTCTCCAGGGTAAGAGAGAAAATAAAAAAAAGTCATCCAGGTGAGTCGCCGGGGCTCAAATTACATTCGCCACCCTCTTCGTTCCTTCTGATGGCCTCAAATTGACTTTAGAGAGAGAGAGAGAGAGAGAGAAAAAAGAGTGGCAACAAAATGGAGTTGTTATAAAAATCAACAGCCACTTGAGAACGACTACGACAACGACGATGACGCTGATGATGATGATGATGATGATGTGGTCGGATGCTGATAATCTCATTAAATTCTATTCGATTGAATTTAATTAAAAAAATAATATTTTATTACTGAAAATTAAATGACATAATACGATTAGTGGAAAAACGGCTCCAATTATTCCTCTCTTTATTATATATCGTTGTTTATTATTAAATCAATCTTTTTTTTTTTATTCATAATCAATTGAATAATGATCAAAAAAAAAGCATGATCAGGATTTTATCATCATAAATTAACTACTAAAACAAAAATCTAATTACTTGTTTAATTTAATTCAATAATAAGCTAACAAACAAAATACAATATCTTTTTTACGCTAATAGACAATTTCAATCTAAGATCAAAACATAGCTTTTGTTCTATGAAAGTGTCATGAACACTACTAATCATCGGTTTTCTCTCTAGTTGTACTTCCTGACTGGCCGTTGTTTGTTTAAACATTTAAAAATAATAATAATATACCCCTGGTAGAGTTCATGCTTCCTGTGCCAAGGGGTCACGGGTTTCCATTCCGTCGAGGCAACAAAAATTTATTTTAATCGAATTGGCTACCCAAATCAATTGAAATAAATAGTAATAGGCATAGGCGCCGGAACTGGGGGGGGGGGGCAAGGGTATATTGCCCCCCTGGCATCCTACAGGGGGGCAGAGGGGGGGCAAAATTTCTTCTTTTATTTCATTTATTTTTAAAAATGATATATTTTTACTTTTGAAAAATAAAATCTTCTAAATTAAAAAAAATTAAAAGAGTAAAAAATTCATTTTTTTTCAAATTTTTTCCAAAAATTTTTGATAAAATCACTAGCAAATTTTTTAAAATTTTAATTTTATTAAAATTGTGATTTTATTTAAAATTTTTAAAGTTTTATAGTAGATTTGTTTTTGTTTTATACTATTTGAACATATTAAATTATTTTAATTTTCTAAAAAAAATTTTTTGCCCCCCCCCCCCCTGATTCAAATTCGTTCCGGCGCCCCTGGTGATAGGGTCTAAATGGCCTTCGATGCCTAAATATACTTTTTTTAAAGGCATATTTGGCAATATAGACTTTTATGATACAAATATTAATTGCTTAAAATTGTGACTGTGATTATAATGAAGGGGTGGGGCAATTAGCCAAATTGGAATGCTAGAGGTTCAATAAAACTCCAAGAATAAGATGATTCAGCCTGAATTTATTTGGCCATCTTCAGTGATTGGAAATTATACACATATTGCAAAAACACATGTGATTGAACCAGGATTTGTCAATAATAAAATTTATTTGCTTCATATAAAATTATATGTTTCCTGTGCCCAAGAAGTTTTATTGAAGTCAGATGATTTTATTTAAGTCATTTGGATACCAAATCATCGGACTGCTTGGGATCCGAACCCGAGACCCTTGGTGTACACAAGGTCTACACCAAACCCGCGGACCTCGATATTATTTGAAAATATAATATTTGAGTATACCATATTAAAAAATAATTCAGTTTTATTGTTTATTTTTCCTCACTCAAAAAGGTATCTATTTATTGTCTGTTCTTGAACAAGACCGCCCTCTTAAGACTTGTGACGGTCTGTTGCCTCATCCCTAGGCGTTTAGAAACTAAAACCGAATTACTTTCTTGCGTTCTGTTACCATAAACCACCCCATATAATTTTCTTTAGAAAATACAGAGCTCATTCACTAAACAATCATAAAGGGCTTTTTTTTAACACTCACACTTTTTTCTCATTCACACTCACACTAACACACACATTCACACGATCTTTTCGGCAACTCAGGCCATTTAAGACTGTAGACGATAACCGTTATTATTTATAATATCTATTGGGGGTCCAGGCATTTCTATTTAAGCCATTTGGTATCCAAACATAAAAGGCTTGACCAATTCGGTTGCCTAACCCCTAGGCGTTAAGAAACTATAACTGTTATGAGGGGATTTTTTAATTATAGACCACATTTTTGTTATTAATTATTTATAAAAAAATATAAATACTGTACAACGTTTCGACTGCTTATTCCTAAGCCGTTAACAAGTACTGTGCACTTATTCTGACTCAAGTGTACTGAGTATTACTCAAGTGTATGCTACTGAGTAATAAGCTTACTATATAATTAAAAATTCCCCTAATAATAATAATAATTCAGACCACAAAAGCTTTAATAAACACATTCGTAATAAATATAAACCATAACCGTATTACTTTTTTCCGTTCTTTCTTTTACTATAAAACAACCCTCTTGTTCTTTATGGAATACAGTGCCCATTCTCTAAACAATAATAATATCTAATATATTCTAAATCAAATAAATTTGTTTCTATTATGACTGTTCAGATGCTCTGAAAGACCCGGGAGTTCAATTCAAAGGCTTGGGGCAATATAGCCCAATACTTTATTTAGACTTTTTAGAGATATTTGCGATTTTAATTTTTAATTGCGATTTAATTACTATTTTAAGTTCATGACGTAGCTTCTTTTGCTAGGCGCTAAAATATCGCATTTAAGAAAAGTTTATTTCAATTAATTTGGCTACCAATCGAGATCTAAACGACTCAAATGCCTAAAAAGACCTTAAACAAATTTTAAAAAATTGAAATGATTTTTTCATTGTATTTCATCTAGAAATGAAATTAAACTAAAATGGCTGTGGAATAATAAGAGGCAGCTATAAATACAATATTTATTCACAAATATTACACGTGAACAGAGTCGAAGATAGCAAAAAAATAAAAATAAAGAACAATATCATTTTGTGAATTCAGTACTGACAAATAAGACCATTTTTTTATTTTGTTTTTCTATTTAATATATTTAATGTCTTTTTCGGCATCGGAGGTTATTTAGACCTCATTCCTATTTATTTCAATTGATTGGTAGCCAATTCAAATGTAAATGATTAAAAAAAAAACTCTAGAAAATTAAACTTCTTTTTGTCTTTGACCCTTGGAGCATAGACTCACTAGATCGTTTTCTCTATTGATCGATAAATAAGCTCGTATAACAGTGATCGTCAAATTAGTGGAATTTATTGACCAAACGGCCTTGAATACCGAAAGACAAAAAATATCAATATTCATTTTGAGAGTGCTGTTTATTTATTTTATATTTAACAAGTGATCAGAGAGGAGACCTTCCTGAATCCAAAAAAAGGAAAAAGTGGTTTTTGCAACATGGTCTGTCTTTTTGAGCAAATTTTGAGAAAATCGAAAAAAAAAACTGAAAAAGTACATCAGTAAAATACTAGTACTTTAACCAATTTTGTTCAAAAACTTCATGTTACGTTTCAGGAGGATACCTAACTTACAAGGAGTCCCCACGGGTTGTGGGTCACCGATTTTTTTCAAACACAGGAATTGAAGATTAGTATCTGGACATCAATTTCCTAAAGCAGTACGATGCACTACTCAAGAATACTCAAGAAAATCGACTTTGAAGACTATCAAGGTTTTCTAGTTGTATAAGTTTGGATAATTTTATTTATATGTCAACAATGTCTGGTCTGGTGGCCGAGAGAGTAAACGCAACAGCCTAGTAAACAAGGAGTCGCTAGTTCGATGCTTGTTGGTTTTTTTATTTCAATTCTCTATCCGTATATACAGTATCTCTCATATTAACATTTATAAAATTGAATGTTAATTTATATTGAAAAAATATTTGTTAATTTAATTTCATTATTATAAATGTTAATATGAGAAATACTGTATATACGGATAGAGAATTGAAATAAAAAAAATGTCCCCAACAAGCATCGAACTAGTGACTCCTTGATTACTAGACTGTTGCGCTTACTCTCTCGGCTACCAGACATTGTTGGCATATAAATAAAATTATCCAAACTTATACAACTCGGAAATCTTGATAGTCTTCAAAGTCGATTTTCTTGAGTGTTCTTGAGTAGTGCATCGTACTGCTTTAGGAAATTGATGTCCAGATTAATCTTCAAATCCTATGTGTTTGAAAAAAATCGGTGACTCACCACCCGTGGGGACTTCTTGTTAGATATAAAATTTCAACCTCCTAGGTGTTTTTGTTCTTGAGATATTTTGTTCACAGACACACACATACACAGACTCACAGACAGGTCAAGTTGCTAAAACTACTTTTTTGGATTCAGGAGAACTCAAAACGTGTATAACCATCAAAATCTCGACATAGAATTTTTGATATGAATCCAATACTTTCTCTTTCTATATATTAACTTAAATAGAGGAAAGAGAAAGTAAAAAGAAATTGACAATAATTAATTATCTAACAACAGTCACTTATCATCATTCGGGAATAAAATTTGATTTGATTAGATAAAAGGAAAAAAAAGTTATATTTAGATATGAATATTGAATATTAATAAATATAAACTTTACGAAGGTGATGAGGCGCAATTGACGAGAAAGCTGCCATTTTAAAATAAACATTCTCTCCTCTAATATTAAACTCTATTTTTGACCAATAAGCGAGCGCTTTGATGAATTAGTTTGTGGATTAGGGTACATCACCCCCCTCGCCAGTTGATTTAACCCGGACAAGTAGCCATCCTTCTGGATGATGATCAGAGTCCCAGAGCCTTGGAGGACTTCAAAGGGCCTTCGTTCATCCCTTCCCAGCGAAATAATCGCTAAAAGCCGGGGCTGCCCCTGCGTTTATTTATATACACTCGGGAACGATAGGATCCTCTCGTGATGGAGGCTCAGTCTGCCGTGTATGCCTCGACCTGATTATTTCCATTACACTCAACATAAAAGGTACAAATTAATAGTCTAATGTCATTTCGCAATTTAAATGAGTTTTAATTCTATTTATATTATTACCATTTAATATCAAAGATTATATAAATGTATATCTCTATTAAATACTAATTCTAAAATTAATCTCTCTGATCTTTTATTCTATAAATACTTAGATTATGAAATAATAATTCTCTCGAATAATCTTATAAAATAATGTTTTTCAAATATTAAAACAATATCCTCTGATGAAAATCCCACTTAAAAAGACTATCTATTAAATATATAGAAAAAATACATTAAAACAAGATTATCTTTGGTCGTCTTGATCCATGATAATAGAATATAAATGTTTTGCAATGTTAATAAATTTTTTATCTTGAACTCTAATAAATGGGTGGAAACTAAATAGCACTTAATCAGCAATAATTATATTTAAATATTGTTTTTGAGATTGGTAAGTCAGGAATTTGAAAATTTACTTTTTAATTTCCTCCCTCTTTAATGAGAGAGAATGAGAGAGTGAGTCTTCCTGATAGTCATTATCAATGAATATGAGAAACTAAGTTTTCCATTCTAGAAAATATCAAAATTTCAACTTACTTAGACATCATAGTTACGTATAATATATAGTTTTCTATACATCCCAAGCTAATTTATCAGTGGGTATGAGACAGGGGTTGTGGGTGTGTTGGTGTTGGTTGGTGACTTTATCATTATCAGCAGTAACAGGAGCAGCAGCAACCGGGTTGGCTGAATAGGAATAGGAGTAGGAGTTGGAGGCGAAGAGGATACGCGCGAGAGACAGGAGCACAAAGAGAGATACCGAGAGAGAATTATAATAATGATAATAATAACAATAATGTCCTCCCACCCTGAGAAAGAGAGAGAGAGAGTGTCAAAAGATAGCAATCTCTATTGAAATTCCCTCACTTTTCGATAAAATTTCAAGATTTCAAACAAGAGAGAGAGAAAGGTGATGATGGTGTCACTCACTCATTTCTTCCTTTATCAACGCATAGAAATTAAAAAAAAAAAAAAAAAAAACACGCTAAATTTAATTACTTAATTTTTAATATACAGTATAAGCATACGGTATCTGGGGTTCAGGGGCGACGTCTTTGAAAAAACTAGACTATTATAAGGAATTTTTCAATGCGGTTTTTTTTTTTAATGAATTATATTCATGAGGGATTATTGGGACTTCGAGCTATAATTTTTTTAATGACTTATTAAAAAATTATGGTAATTAATTTTTTTGTTATCAAGCAAATACAAAAAAACAATCAGTCCCAATAATCTTTATATTTTTTAAATTTAAAAATGAATTTATTGTTATTATTAATCACATATTAATTAAGAAATTTTTATAATAAGCTTAGATGATTTATTTAAAAACCAACTGTCAAATTAGTTCAGCATTCTTGCAATAGATGGCAGGCTAGTCTAACAGCCGATATAGTATTAGCCTATATCTGGCCTATATTTATAAATTTTTATGCTTTTATAAAAGATACATAATAGATAATAACATTTATAAAGTATTTATTGTTAAAAGATCAATGAAAATCAACCAAATGCATTAAATATTATTAGCTACCATTCTGACATCTCTTGGCAAATTTTTGAATTACTTGATTTTTTGGGTATACTTTTTATGACACATAACGCCATCATATCGAGAAAAACATGCGTAACACCTTCGCTCCCGTTCCCCCTTAATAATTTAATTTTTCTTTATTTTTGAAATTTATTCTACAAATTACTAAAAAATAAATATTCTTTTTATTTTCTCTAACCTATAGAGAAAATAAAAAATTTCATGTCTAGATTCTGGTATAAATACACGTTTTGAGGGCCACTGATTCCATGATTCTGTCTGTGAACAAAAAAATATCTCAAGAACGAAAGATCTATAAGGGTGAAATTTTATATTTAAGTTAGGGACCACGAAATTTTTAAATAAAATCGGTCCAAGAGTACTAGTGCTTTTCTGATATAATACTTTTTAATTTTTTACCATTTTGGCCGAACACTCACCGAACGGGCAAAAACGTTTTCGAACAAAATGTTTTGTCCACTAGCAAAACGTTTTGCTTGGCAACCGTGATCGGACTGGAATTGACAAGTTGTACAACGATGTCTCTCTTGTTTCGTACAAATATATATTTTGGGGAATTAATTTGAAAACAGCACTTGAATTATTTAATTTTTCAATCAAACTTTTTTTTAAGTCTTCGGCATCTTAGGCCAAATAGACTTTAAAAATAATTAATATTAATTACAAATAGGCATATTTGTTTATTATTATTATTTATTTATTTTATTTTCGATTTAAATGATTTAAATAAATTTTTATCGGGCTGCATGGGATCCGAAGCCGGGCCCCTTGACTTTAAGATTATCAATATTGACATTTGTCAACCTCTCGACCACGTGGTGTCAATTAACCTTATTAATAAAATATCAAATTTTTCCATCTCTACGCCTTTATTATGTCATGCCTTTAGTAAATTCTTTAAAATAGCATCTTTTTTTTATTATTAAGATAAATCAATCTCAGTAACACAAGATTTTCTTTTGAACTTGACTTCTTTCTCCCTTTCTTTTTTTCTTACCCTCCCACCTTCTTCCCTCACTTCATCCCCTTTCGTTACACTAAATTTGACAATTTCCGTCGCACAATTTATTTAAAATAATTTTTTTTTTTGCTTCACCTTTTCTCCACCTTTCTACTACTTCTCTTTTCTTTTTCTTTCTCTTTTTTTTTTCTAAGTTAATTATCTATATTGAAGGGCGAAGAAGACGATTCCTTCTTGAGGATTGATTGACTTGATTTTCCATCTGAGAGGAATTCAAGCGTAAAAAGAGGCAGAACAGAAGTATAGTCAGGGTCGGTCCTTCTCACATTGATATCAAATAATTTTAAATTGATTTTTTTTATATTATTCTAATCTCATCCTTTTTACTTTCTCTTACCTATATACTGTATGTTAATATATAGATAGAAAGTATTCAATTTATGTCAAAAATTCAATGTCGAGATTTTGGTGGAAATACACATATTGAGGTCCCCTGAATCCAAAAATTGGTTTTCGCGACATGGTTTGTCTGTGTGTCTGTATCCAATTTCAAGCATGAAGGTGCCCTCGGGGCTTGGAGTAGGGGTTAGCGTGCTAACCTCGTATACCAAACGTCGCGGGTTCTATATATATATATATTTTGTTCATACAGTATCTATGTGTGTATATAAGTATACAAATGTTTTCATATTTGGGGATCTATGCCTATTTTTTATTTAGAAAAATAAACATTTTTATATTTGGGACGGACCGCCCCCTTCCCCTTATAATTAGGGGAATTTTTAATTATAAACCACATTTTGTATTAATTTTTTATTAAAAATATAAATACTGTACAACGTTTCTACTACTTATTCTCCAGCCGTTATTAAGTACTGTGTACTTGCTCTGACTCAAGTGCACAGTAATTGATTACGGCTGCAGAATATGCAGTCGAAACGTTGTACAGTATTTATATTTTTAATAAATAATTAATAACAAAAATGTAGTCTATAATTAAAAATTCCCCTAATTATAATAATCTAAACCACAAAAGCTTTTTTTTTTCATTTATTTTTCTGGCTGTTAGCTAGCCTCCGCCATTCAGCCATCCACTGTTTGTACAATGTTTTACAAAATACATTGTTTTACATTATAAAAAATATACATATAAATATCACATTATATAAAAAGACATTTATACAAATAATATTACAGTTTATAAAAACACTTCTATCAAAATTAATAATATAAAAACAAGATACTTATAAAGGATATAATATATACACAAAAGCTTTAATAAACACATTCGGGATTATATTGTTATTTAAAGTGTGTTTGTTCACACATGATGCCCTTCTATTTTGGAGAGAATATGTAGTATGTACTCGTAGGTCTGAAGAACCCTGAGATTGTATTTCAAACATTCAAACATTTTTCACGAAAAATTTACTTATATACTTTTTAAAGAGCATGTAAAAAATAATTGATTTTTTAATCAAAATTGTTGGAGCAGATTTTGAGAAATTCAAAAAAACTGAAAAATTATACATCAGTAGAGTACTAGTACTTTTTGGCCGATTTTATTCAAAAGCTACTGTCCGAGAGGGTTCCTAAATTAAATATAAAATTTCAAACTGGTAGCTCAATTCCTTCATGCTTAAAATCATTACACACAGTCAGACAGACCAATTTGCGGGACCCACTTTTTTGAACTCAAAACATATATATTGTGGCCAAACGGACTATTGTCCAAGCCATATAAATATGAGAAGAAGAAGAAACATATATATCCATCAAAATCTCGACATCGAATTTTTGACATGATCGCAATACTTTCTCTCTCTATCATACTATAATATATATACCTACTCTATCTAGGTAATATACTAGCTATAATAACTTTTTTTTCTTCATTCTATAAATTATTTTAATTAATTTTTTTTGTTAGGGGCCGCTGATTTCACAGCTCTAGTCAAGTTATAGTGCTGACTAGGACTTTAATTAATATATAATAAATACCATTTGTTAGATCTCTTTCTCTCTAGAGACGGAGTAAATTAATGTTTCATAAATTTATAAATTTATGACTTATAGAACTCAAAGATAATTAATTACAAGCTGATTAATTGAAAACCCCGACAAATTTTAAAGTAATTTATATTTTTAATAATTTTTTTCTAAGTAGTACTAGTCAACAAATAAAAAGTTTTATTTTTCACCCAATTTACAAATTACACATATTGACCAAAGATTCTATTTTTCTAAATATCTTCGAGATATTTATTTATTTATTTTTTTTTTTGGGAAAACAGATTTTTTTCACAGATTTAGTAGTATAGGGATTCTAAAAAGAAAGGAAAGAGTATTTTTTACTTTTTTTTTATTCTAATCATAAATCATCCATCCCCTCCTGATCAACATTCGTATATTTCCTCTCTCTCTCTCTCTCTCTCGTTCTGAGGGTGTGTGTATCGATTTTGACTTGTTGTATGGTGTGTGTGTGGGAAATGTCTTAAAATCTCAGCGCCCTTCAATCCATGTTTGTTCGTTTGCAATTTTGTGATTTCACACTCGAACGGACCCCACGGGAAAGAGACAAAGAGCGTAACAGGAGAAATAAGAAGAAGAAGAAAGAAGAAAGATGAAGAAGAAGTGGAAGGAAGAAGCAACGAGCCTCTTTTATCGACCGCAAAGGCTCAAAGCAATGGGTTGACTTGCTGTCTGCATCCATCCATCCCTCTTCTTCTCTCCATCTTCTTGTTGACTTATAAACAAACTTACTTCAAAGTAAATAACACTCAAGTACAAGAGAGGGAGAGTGACCTAACATTTTGGAAGTTTGATTTGATATTAAGGTCGAAAACTCATTTCTTTGATTAACAAAAAAAAAAAAAAAAAAAAAAAAAAAAAAAATATTAATCAAGTTCCTTAAAAAAAAGGAAATTAATTTTTAATCAAATTAAATTTTTAAATAGCAATTGATTGAAAATATTTATTATGTAGCCTTATTTTATTCGTAATGTACGAAATTATTAGCTGTGTCGATAATCTTAATCTTAGGAATAGGCGTAGCCAGGGGGGTTTTGGGGGTTCAAACCCTCCCCCTCCATGGGACCCAAGCCATGACTAGATACCTAAGCTCTATATTACAAATTATATTTCATATAAGGTAAAATATAATAATTTACTATTTCTAAAAACAAAAAACCAAAATGATTTATACATAACCTAAAATAATCTTAAATTTTTGAAAAATTTTTCTTGAACTTCCCCCCCCCCATCAAAAATTTATGGCTACGCCAATGATCTTAGGGAAGTATAGGTTTAACAGTACAGATTCTCGGAATATATTTTTCTAGATATTTGTAGTTTTTCGGAATTTTGGGGGATATGGTCTGTCTGTCTGGGTTCAATTTAAAGCATGAAAGATTTGAGCTAGGAGGTTGAAATTTTATATTTAAGTTAGGCATTCATCTGAAAATAAGCTTTTAATCAAAATCGGCCAAAGAGTACTAGTACTTTACTGATGTACCTTTTCACTTTTTTTCATCTTTCTCAAAATTCGCTTTAACGATTTTGATTAAAATTTAAAAATCAATTATTTTTTAGATGCTCTTTAAAATGTATATTCTCTTTGTGCTCTCAAAATTGTTTGAAGCACACTACTCTTGTACTTCATAGGAATGATAGGAGAAATGGTGTCCATGGTATTAAAATATCAATTTCCCATGATTATAAATTTTATATCTTGAATTCTGAAACTAAATCTCGACTCAAAAAAAAAAATATATATTATGTCCTTTATTATTGATTAACCTTGCTCCTTTTAATGTATTTTTAGTCTTGCCTAAGGATTACTGTGTGATGTAGCCCAAATAACCCTAGAAATTTTGTAGTCTATATTTGGAAATAAAAAGTGCAAAAGAAAATTGGAATTTATCTTTTATTTTATTTTTTTTCAATTTATTAAAGAAATTATATTTTCATCAATATCTATTATATATGATTTTAATATTAAACCACCTCTCGATTTTTTGAGGGGGTTTGGACCTCCATATCCTCCCCCGGCTGATTAAAAAACTCACTCAAAATCACAATTTTTTTCTTTACTCTTTTTATATAAATTACGTATTTTTCCACTTATCAATTTGTATAAAAATATTAATTAAATTAGAATGATTCTTTAATAAATTTCTAAAAATATTTCAATTAACCTCCCACAAAAAAAAAAACTTAAACCTTGTCAAAAAGATGACGTAATGAGATGCATAGATTAGAAGTTATCATATTATTAAAAGCGACAATTGATTGATTTAGAAGCTCGCACTCCATGATTAACATCAACAATTTAATTGAAGCTAATTAATATTTTTTTTTAATTTAAAATTTATCCATGTGTATACTTGGTGATCATTTTTCCGTTATACAATCTTAATTAATTAAAAAAAAAAAATTAATATTCATGAAAAAATGTTCATCCTTCATCACAGCCAATATTTCGTGGAGTAAATTAATAATTTTCAAAAGAGGAGGAAGTTGTTACATTCACTTTGTCTATGATCTTATATGTGCACTATGTATAGAATTAGCTGGACATTTGAAATCCTAAAAAATCAAAATATTCCTTTGATGAAGTAATCCTCAAAAAA
>JAKCPI010008222.1:0-34889 GCA_023213315.1 Euborellia annulipes
TTTCCATCATGCTTAAAAACGTTACATACCCACAGACACTGTTTCGAAAACCACTTTTTTGGAATTATGTCCTCAAATCATGTCTTTAGGATTGGAGGAAAAAAGTGAGGTCCGCCAACGTTTTTAAATAAAAAAAAAAAAAAAAGATATAGGCCTATCCTTTATACCATATCAAAAATTTTATTTTCCAAGCAACTTATCTCACTTTTGATTAAAAAAACAAACCTTTATTTTTATTCTTGTGTTATGTTTGTAATGTAATTGTTTTGTTTATTAAATTTCTTTATTATTACTATTTTTTTTTTTATATAAACAAAGGTGTTGAAACTTAATCCCAGACTATCAGTTAAACGATCAATGTTTTGGGCTGGTGTTAATAAAGCAAAAAAAATCCTGTTATTTTATCCATTTTCTTCAGATTAATATCTATTTTTTTGAATAACTCTATGCAGGCAGCATAAACAAGTTGTTTTCCTTTGATTAAACTATTTAGACATAAAAAATCTGGTGTGACTGATCGCACAGCACACTTTCTCTTACCTTCGGTAATCGAAAGTTGTATTCTGTCACATCAGATTTTTTTGTGTCGAGATATATTTAGTTTCCGTCGATATATTAGAATTCAAGGTGTAAAATTTATTAGTATGAGAAAATATTTATATAATGTTACCATTGCAACCATTTCTGTTCATGAGTAAAGTGATTTTCATAAGATTTCAAGGGCAAAATGAGAATATACATTTTAAAGAGCATCTAAAAAAATAATTGATTTTTGAATTTTAATCAAAACCGTTAGAGCGAATTTTGAGAAAATCGAAAAAAACTGAAACAGTACCTCAGTAAAGTAGTACTCTTTAGCCGATTTTGTTCAAAACCTTCATGTCACGTGCCAGAGGGGTGTCTAACATAAATATAAAATTTCAACCTCCTAGCTCTTTTTGTTCTTGAGATATTCTGTTCACAGACACACAAACAGAAACCACTTTTTTGGATTCAGGAGATCTCAAAACGTATATATCCGTCAAAATCTCGACATCGAATTTTTGACATGAAACCAATACTTTCTCTCTATATATATTAACGAATATAGAGGTAATAGAAAATAAAAACTGTAGATGCATTTGCTTGGCCTGTAGACTTTCCTATCCAAGACAAAAACTTTAATTTTAACAATTTTAATTTTAATTTATTCCATCTCAAATACCTATTAAAACATTGATCCATCAGATCTTATGTTAAAATTTCTTTTTCTAATAAAATAATTAGGGATTTATTGATTTATATATAAAAGATTAATTTTTACTTTTTTTCTGTTTGTTTCAGTGTTTTTCAACAAGTGCAGTGCAAAAGCTCAGGGGCTCACGCTAGTGAGTACGTGCATTGCCACCACGAGTTACCCGAGCAACTTTCAGACTGGCATTTCTTCTGCGCCCTATATGTCAGTCCCTTCCTCCCAACCCTTTATAAGTGCTCCAAACCCCCATCAAGAGTAGTGTTGTGTAGTGCAAAAACTCAGGGGCTCACGCTAGTGAAGTACGTGCTTTGCCACCACGAGTTACCCGAGCAACTTTTTCCAAGTCTGGCATTTCTTCTGCCCTCTATATGTCAGTCCCTTCCTCCAAACCCCCCATCAAGTGTAGTGATGTGTAGTGCAAGAACATCAAGACTGCAAACGTCTCTACTCTACTTCTACAACCTCCGAGCTTTCTTTGAGCTTCAGGGCTGCTTATCTTCTGCCTTCATTTAATCGGTAACCAGCGTTATTCTTTTCTATACTAGGTTAAATGATAATATTTATTATGATTATATTACACATCTTCTTAACTTTTTCATCACTATTCTCTCTTATCTTAAATTTCACCTATCATATGCGTTTGAAAATATAAGTATTACGGAAAGTAAAAAATATTTAAATAAAGTATCTAAAGTTAGGTGAAAAAAGCCGAAAAATATATTTTGAAACCTACAATTGTTATCGAATAAAATGAAGTATATTTGTTAGGGTTCTTTCAAAAATGGGAAAACTTGACTAATATACATATCCTTAAAATATTTTATTATTTATTATTAACTCGATTTATCTGATTAATCTTGTAAAACTATTAAAGGCTGAACAGAAGCCAAGGTGTTACTCATGTTTTTCCCGCTAAGATGGCGTAGTGTGTCATAAAAAGTATGCCCAAAAAATCAAGTAATTCAAAAATTTGCCAAGAGATGTCAGAATGGTTGCTAATAATGCATTTGGTTGATTTTCATTGATCTTTTAACAATAAATACTTTATAAATGTTATTATATATTATGTATCTTTTATAAAAGCATAAAAATATATAAATATAGGCCAGATATACGCTATTAGGGGATCGGCTGTTAGACTAGCCTGTCATCTATTGCAAGAATGCTTAACTAATTTTACATTTGATTTTTAAATAAATCATCTAAGTTTATTTTAAAAATTTCTTAATTAATATGTGATTGATAATAACAATAAATTCATTTTTAAATTAAAAAAAAATTAAAGATTATTGGGACTGATTGTTTTTTTGTATTTGCTTGTTAGCAAAAAAATTAATTACGATAATTTTTTAATGTCATTAAAAAAATTATAGCTCGATGTCCCAATAATCTCTTATTTAATTCATTAAAAAAAAACGCATTGAAAAACTCATTATAATAAAATATAGTCTAGTTTTTTTTTTTAAAGTACGTTTAGACTTCGCTCCTGAACCCCCTTAAGTACTACACTTAAGACGATGCACGTTATGTGCTTAGAAATATTTTCAAATTAAGGTTTTTTATTCTCCCTACTTCTCTATTTAATAAAAAAAAATAATTTGTTCAAATGAAACAATCCAACAAGACATAAAAAAAACTATATTTTTTAAAACAAAAAAATTCATATTTACTTCCAAGAAATAATTCATTATTCATAAAGATGAATAAAGAAGATAAAAAAAAATGGAATATATAATTAATTAAAACTTATCCAAGTGGGCTGGGAAGTTGATTTCGAAGAGAGGAAGATTCAAATAAATTTTATTAAGTGGGCTAAATAAAAAAATATGGCCAACTCATAAGCACATAAATTAAAATTTTATTTATTAATTTTAACCTCTAAGGGTGACCTCCTCCCCCAGTTACTCCAATGACTGAACTGACACTCGACATAAAAAATAACTTTTAAACAAACAAGCATCAGGTGATTTAAGAGTGGGATTGATTCTTCATAATACAGTTAAGAAAGAAAGATAATAAAATTGTTACCAGTTTATTTTTTTTTTTTGCTCATCCTATCGAGTGTAGGAGTAGAAAAGGAGCGAGGTAGAAGATGCAAATGCAAATCTCCATCTTCGGGAGAGATAAAGGGCTGGTTCTCCGGAAATACCTTCTTCTGGCCCTCGGCCTTTTTAGGCAAACACCAATCATTGTAGATTTAATTGAGGAAAACCAAAATCATTTCCAATTATCGTTTTAATATGGAAATTTAAAGACTAGCCGCTATATCATATCAACACAAATTTAATACTTGTATAATAAGTAAATTTTATATTAGAGCACTATGGCAACATATGTCAATATAATAATAGCAAGTTTTTATTTGAAAGATATCAATATTCCTAATCGTTTAAAATATGTTAATTCACATAATTACTTTCTCTTACCTATGTATATATGTAATATATATATATAGAGAGAAAGTATTGGATTCATGTCAAAAATTCGATGTCGAGATTTTGATGGATCTTCACGTTTTGAGGTCCCCTGAATCCAAAAAAGTGGTTTTCGCGACATTGTCTGTGTGTGTGTGTCTGTGTGTCTGTGAACAAAATATCTCAAGAACGAAAAGAGCTAGGAGGTTGAAATTTTATATTTAAGTTAGGCACCCCCATGGGACGTGACACGAAGCTTTTGAACAAAATCGACCAAAAAGTACTAGTACTTTACTGATTCACTTATTCAGTTTTTTTCGATTTTCTCAAAATTTGCTCCAACGATTTTTTTTCAAAATTCAAAAATCAATTATTTTTTAGATTCTCTATAAAATGTATATTCTCATTTTGTGATTGAAATCTTCTGAAGACCACTTTACTCTTGTACTCCATAGAAAAGATAGGGGAAATGGTTGCCATGGTATCAAAATATAAATATTTTCCCATACTTATACATTTTACATCTTTTTTTTTTTTTTTTTTTTTTTTTTTTAAAAAAAAAACATTCACACCTTTTTTCTCATTCACACTCACACTCACACACACATTCATACAGTCTTTTCGGCAACTGAGGCCATATAAGACTTTTTACGATATCCGTTATTAATAAATATACATATATGGGGTCCAGGCATTCTTATTTAAGCCATTTGGTATCCAATTGGCTTAAATAAAATCATCGGATTGCCTGGGGTCCGAACCCGCGACGTTTGGTATATGAGGTTAGCACGCTAACCTCTACGCCATGCCCCGAGGGCATTTTACATCTTGAATTCAATTGTACCCTACTGTCGGAAACTAAATACATGTCGACACAAAAAATCTGGTGTGACAAGCACAGTACACAACTTTCGATTACCGAAGGTAAGAGAAAGTTGTGTGCTGTGCGCCAGTCACACCAGATTTTTTTACTTTCTGTCACCTCTATATTTGTTAATATATATAGAGAGAAAGTATTGGATTCATGTCAAAAATTCGATGTTGAGATTTTGATGGATATACACGTTTTAAGGTTCCCTGAATCCAAAAAAGTGGTTTTCGCGACATGGTCAGTCTGTCTGTGAACAAAATATCTCAAGAACTGAAAGAGCTAGGAGGTTGAAATTTTATATTTAAGTTAGGCACCCCCCCATGGGATGTGACACGAAGCTTTTGAACAAAATCAGCCAAAAAATACTAGTACTTTACTTATGTATTTTTCCAGTTTTTTTTTTTATTTTCTCAAAATTCGCTCCAACGATTTTGATTAAAATTCAAAAATCAATTATTTTTTAGATACTCTTTCAAATGTATTTTCTCATTTTGCTCTCAAAATTGTTTGAAGACTACTTTACTCTTGTATTCCATAGAAAAGAGGAAAAATGGTTGCCATGGTAACAAAATATAAATATTTTCCCATACTTATAAATTGTACATCTCGAAAATCAAATGTACCGTATTGTCGGAAATTAAATACATATCGACACAAAAATCTGGTGTGACAAGCATAGAACACAACTTTCGATTACCGAAGGTAAGAGAAAGTTTTGTGCTGTGCGACCAGTCACACCAGATTTTTTTGTTGGTCTGCTTTAATAATCATTGGATAAGCCTGATTAAAGGTTGATTTGCTCGTCGTCTCTAATTATATCGTAAAAGTATTTGTTTTAATATTGAGTTTTGAAGCTTGCCTATAGTTTGGTTGCCTATTCTCTAGACATCACTTAAGAGCAGGTGATCGTCAATCCCTAAAAGTTTTATAGACGCTCTATATAAAATATATTTAAAAAGCTGGTGTGACTGATCACACAGCACACAACTTTCTCTTACCATCGGTAATCGAATTAGTTCTGTGCTTGTCACACCAGATTTTTTGTGTCTAGATATATAGGTAGATTAGCTCGTCTCCTCCTATTCTATTGTAAAAGTATTTGTTTAATAATAATACTGTATAGCCATCCATTCAGGATACTAATTTTGATGCCTCCCTCTAGACAGTCAAGAGTTAATGGTTGCCTAATCTCTAGGCGTGACTTTCAGGGTGGACTTTTCCTTTGCTATTTCCCTAGTCACAATTTATTCATCAAATATAACATAGTTATATATATATGTTTACTTTTTCATCCATTTAGACTTTGTCCTTATTTATTCTAAATGCCGAATTTTTGTCCTTTTGATCTATAATAGAAAGCGAACCTCTGATTTTTAGAGAAGTCATTCTTTTTTCTTCTGTGATAAAGAATAGGGTAATTAATTAATTGTTTAATTTGTTTTAAGTCATTTTCGGCATCTAAGGTCATTTAGACCCTATCCCTATTTATTTCTAATGATTTGAATAGCCAATCCATTTGAAATAAATTTTTCTCGCTTGGCTCGGGAAGCGAATTCGGGACTCCACGAAGGAAAAACGAATTTTAATTATAAACATTTTGCTTTTCTCTCTTCAGGACTGATAAGAGTGGGAATACTGAGGTCATTTGCCGTTTCTATCCTTACTAAAAATTTGATAAATTTCCACCATAAGCTGGGTTTGAACGTAAACTGCTTTCAACTCAAGATTACAAGACCTGCCTTAACCCTTCTAAAATATCTCCAGAGTATGGCGTAGCTTTAGATTTTATTTAAGAGACAGATCTTCAAATTCACACTGTTCTGTTTCTATCTGGTTATCCTCAGATCATAACCGAACCACGCACGCAACAACCCTCAGTCGTTTATTATTAAAGTCAATGTTTGAAAAGCAAATGATTGATGTTAGGAGTAATCAACTCAGCAACAATCATCACCTCAAGCTTTAAAAGTTCTTATCCTCAATTATTCAATTAAAGAAAATTGGCCATAGGGACAATATTAAAATGATTATCGACGTAATAATACTACATGACGATGATTTAAATTTATTAACACACAAATAAATTGATAAAATTTAATCCGATGACCTAGATTTAAGGGTCGTGAGAACTAAGACAGCAGCCAAAGAGAGAGAGAGACTGAAAAGGAAACTGATAAATAGCATTCGCTAATTTGGTATGCTATTTTATATCTGAAAGGAAAAGATTTTAAATTTCTTGGTGTTAAGAGCGAGTAAAATCAACTCCACAAAGAGATGATGCTTAACAGTTAGTTATTTTAATACTCTTCTCCTTTTTAATTTCTCTTACCTATATGTTAATATACATATATATATTTAGAGAGAGAAAGTATTGGATTCATGTCAAAAATTATATGTCGACATTTTGATGAATCTTCACGTTTTGAGGTCCCCTGAATAAAAAAAAAGTGGTTTTCGCGACATAGTCTGCCTGTCTGTGTGTCTGTCTGGGTTCATTTTAAAGCATGAAGGAATTGAGCTAAGAAGCTGAAATTTTATATATAAGTTAAACACCCTCCGGGACCGGAAAAATAAGCTTTTAATCAAAATCGGCCAAAGATTACTAGTACTTTACTGATGTACTTTTTCAGTTTTTTTCGATTTTCTCAAAATTTGCTCCAACGATTTTTTTTTTTTAATCAAACATCAATTATTTTTTAGATCCTCTTTAAAATGTATATTCTCATTTTGCCATTGAAATCTTCTGAAGACCACTTTACTCTTGTATTTCATAGGAAAGATAGTAGAAATGGTTGCCATGGTAACAAAATATAAATATTTTTCCATACTTATAAATTTTACATCTGATTTCATATGTTCCGTACTGTCGGGAACTAAATATATGTCGACACAAAAAATCTGGTGTGACAAGCACAGAACACAACTTTCGATTATCGAAGGTAAGAGAAAGTTGTGTGCTGTGCGCCAGTCACACCAGATTTTTTTTAAGGATTAAAAATTGTATGTTTTGAAACGTTATAATGCCAAGAATAAATCAAAATTACTAGAAACCAAATACCTGAATTTTCATCTTCTCTACTTTCGTTCATCAAAATAAACAACCGAAAAGGATTATTCATATTTGTAAATATAATCTCCAGATAATAATAGTTAATTACCAACTAATCATCATTAGTTAAGTTATAAATGTAATATTACCCTCGTTCTCAAGAGTTAGAGGTAATTATACACAATTTATTTGATGATTATCATATTAATTAATTGATAAGGCTTGGGACGGGAAAGTTGCTTTCTCGGGGGTTTTTAGTTACATATTCACGAGTTTTGTAATTAAAAGAGAGAAGTGATTTAGATTTTTAAAACTATCGAGTGAAAATTGATTAAAATCTTGGAAAAAATATATTTTAAAAGATGATTATCTATGTAAGCTTTGATTACCAGGTCGTTGTCATAGATCCCGTTAGGGATTTTATCTTTTAAAAGGACGCGGGGACATCTTGCCATTTTTACTTTCTCGTACCCTATATATGAAATATATAGAGAGAGAAAGTATTGCGATCATGTCAAAAATTCGATGTCGAGATTTTGATGGATATACATGTTTTGAGGTCCCCTGAGTCCAAAAAAGTGGGTCCCGCAAATTGGTCTCTGTGTGTGTGTGTGTGTGTGTGTGTGTGTGTGTGTCTGTCTCTTCGTGTGTGTGTGTGTGTGTGTGTGTGTGTGGACAGATTTTTAGCATGAAGGAGTTGAGCTACCGGATTGAAATTTTATATTTAACTTAGGTACCTTTGAAGAATCTCAAAATAAGCTTTTGAACAAAATCGGCCAAAAAGTACTAGTACTTTACTGATGTACTTTTTCAGTTTTTTTCGATTTTCTCAAAATTCCCTCCAAGGATTTTTTTTAAAATTCATAAATGAACTATTTTTTAGATGCTCTTTAAAATGTATATTCTCATTTTGCCGTTGAAATCTTCTGAACACCGCTTTACTCTTGTTCTTCATAGCAAAGATAGAAATGGTTGCCATGGTAACCGAATTTAAATCTTTTTCTTTTTTATTAGATTAGAAAATCAATTATTATTTAAATTCCCATTTATTTTTATTTTATTTGTGTCTTTAATTGTTTCAAAGAAAACATATATGTCTCTCTCTCTCTCTCACTTGCAAACATTATCGTCTCTCTCTACTCTTTTTAAAATTCCCTTTCCACCTTATCTTCGCATAGGAACAATGTTAATTTCCTATAGGGATTTGTATGTTAATTTCGATTCAAAAGGGGGTCCCCTTTGGAACTTTTTAGGCATTTAAAATTTTTTTTTTCCAATTCTTATTCCCCTTTTGTATTTATTTACGAATCTAAAGGGTAAGAGAAAGTTGTGTGCTGTGCGCCAGTCACACCAGATTTTTAATATTGTTCTTTAGAGCTAAGGTAAAGATGGTTCATATCATGTTTATTATATTCTATTAGAGAGAAGTTTATGTGTCCTCAGATGTCGAATAATCAATCTTCTTTCTTCGATTCATTAATCCCGTACAGCAGGTCAGCACAACTTATATTCCTTTGTATATTTTTTAAAATTTATTTTGCAACAAAAATATTCTTTGGAAAGTACAATACTAATTTTACTTTCTCTTCCCTCTTTATGTTAATATATAGAGAGAGAAAGTATTGGATTCATGTCAAAAATTCGATGTTGAGATTTTGAAGGATATATACGTTTTGAGGTCTCCTGAATCCAAAAAAATGGTTTTCGCAACATGGTCTGTCTGTATATATGTGTGTGTGTGTGTCTATCCAATTGAAGGAATTGATCTAGAAAGTTGAAATTTTATATTTAAGTTAAGCACCCCCCTGAGGCGCGAAAAATAAGCTTTTAATCAAAATCGGCCAAGGAGTACTAGTACTTTACTGATGTACTTTTTCAGTTTTTTTCGATTTTCTCAAAATTCGCTCCAACAATTTTGATGAAAATTCAAAAATCAATTATTTATTAGATGTTCTTTAAAATGTATATTCTCATTTTGCTCGCAAAAATGGTTTGAAGCACACTTTACTCTTGTACTTCATAGAAAAAATAGGAGAAATGGTTGCCATGGTAACAAAATATATAGATTTTCCCATGTTTATAAATTTTACAGCTTGAATTCTAATATAACGTCGGAAACTAAATATATGTCGACACAAAAAATCTGGTGTGGCAAGCACAGAACACAACTTTCGATTACCGAACGTAAGAGAAAGTTGTGTTCTGTGCGGCCAGTCACATCAGATTTTTTTTTCAATAGGCTGGATGATTAATTATCTACAAATTTATCCTGTCTTCCTAAAAATAAGCCTACTTTTTGCAGACTACATATATAAAGCTTATTGTATGAGATCTTGTCCCTTGATATGGTGAAAGTGAGATATGATGATTGTAAGAGAAAGATGTTGGCTGGAGAATCTGTACCTACTCAAGAAAAAAATATTTTTTATCAAAGGTAAGATGATTATCTTACACTCTCACGAAGCATTAAACACTCGCCTTTTTTTTATAAAAAAAATATACATGTGCACAAATTTGTGCGGCAACAACAATGTCAGCTTTGTGCCTAATTAGTTTATAAGCCTACAAGGACTCAGGATGGACAAATAAAATTTTGTCCGAAACGTCTCCTTTTCGGAATTTGGTATCCAAAGACTCTCTTCTCTTTATTTGCTGCACTTCCATTCCATAACATCAACTTCTCTTCACCTTCTATTAAAGAAATAATAAATTCTCCAGCCAACATAAGTAGATACTTTAAAATAGGCTTATTTTTTTTTTTTTTTTAAAGTGAAACTTTTATTATATCGCTACGAATTTTTTGGTTCTTCTATCAGCATGTCGCGTTGTAACGCGGTGACGTAAAAAGCCATGACGCTACAAGCCATGACGTCACTAGCTGTGACGTCATGGCGACTTCACACCAGTTTTTTTTTTTATTAATATCGATCTCATTAAACTGCCAAATGAGTAATATTAATTATTTTTTTGCTGTTTGCCTACAAAGAAAGCCAAACTACAAATTATTCAGCAAGTATATAATTTTTTTTTCTTATTACTTGAGACGCCGACAAATTATCCATAAACTTAGATTTTAGTACCATTATCGATCCGATCTAATTTCCAAATTTTCTAAGAAGAATCAAGGCCACATTTTGGAATCGGAAGGCTCTTATTGTTTTATCTATAACGTTCAAGCATGGGAATTTTTTTTAGGTCTTGGGAAAAGAGATTTCATTCTTTAAGAGCTTCCTGGCCAAAAGGCCTCGATCCAAACCCTCCTCCCACTCCCTAAGGAACCCTTTTATTTTATTGGCATTTAAGGCCCTCCGGGTCAATCGTCTCTCAACTTTATTTCCACACATCACCATTTGCCGACAAGATGATGAAAAATGCCCTCATAGCTAACACATTATAAGAACGATTTCTTATTCTACAAGCTAGTTAATACTGTAATAACGAAACAAGTCGCCCTAGGATCCTGAGATAAGGAAATAGGGACGCACTATTAGCTGAAAATGATAAAAAAAAAAAAATAAAATAAACGAGCTTTGACTATATTATGTTAACCGAATTTTCTTTCGAAAGTTTATTTTTTCTATAATTGCGTGGAATAGAGTCAGCCAAGGAAAATAAAAAACAAATTTATTCTGTCGACGTTTCGAGTGCCGGTCGCGCTCTTCCTCGGGTTAGTATAAGTGTCAAATATTAGTGACAAGAATATCGGTTGACATTATTAAACAATCTCAACAAACATTAACGAATACACATTGTTATTGTTTGTTGACATTGTTAAATAATGTCAACCGATAGTCTTGTCACTAATATTTGACACTTATACTATCCCGAGGAAGACGCGACGGGCACTCGAAACGTCGACAGAATAAATTTGTTTTTTTATTTTCCTTGGCTGACTCCATACCACGCAACTATAGTTAATACTCACAGCCAGTATAATAATTAATTGTTTATTTTTTATTTTGTTAAGTTTGTGTCCCATTTGGGAATTTTTATTTATTTATTTATTTATTTACAGGTACTCACAATTAGAGGCTAATGCCCAATTACAATTTGAGAGAAAAAAATTAAAATAAAATAAAACAATATAAAACAAATATAATTAAATATGAATTAATAAATATTTAATTATATAAATTACCGTTTCGCGGCTTACATCACAATATACATAATATCTTAAATTTTATGTAATAGTTTCTTATTTACAGAACTAGCCGAAATTTAAGCCAAAAACATCAACCCCCTTCCGAAAATTGGGGATTTCCCGTTTAAGGTCCGCACTTGCTCCTTGTAAAAAATATATTAAGTTTTGCACGACTTCTCTTCCATTTTCCTTTAACTTTTATTGCTAGACAATTTTTTTTAAACAAATTTGTAAATTACATATTTTTATTTTATTTATAGGCCTAATGCATACCTAGGCCTATATGCATCTTTACTAACTGATGGTAATTAGACATATTGATTTGTCCAATTACCTTATAGTTCAGGAATTATCAGTCGCCGATATCGACCCCTGGGGGTTGATATAATATAATTAGGGGTCGATCTGATTTAGGTGGTCGATTGATCAGGGGCGGATTATTAGCAAGGCGCACTAGGCTCCCGCCTAGTATGAGGGCCTCCATAATTGATTATCATATTAATTTTGATTGTGATATAAAATTAAATTTCATTTTTATAAAAAATGTATCAATTGACTTAAGAAATTCAATCATTATTTTAAAGTTTCCTGTAACATTCTATTTTGAAACAAAAATTAATAAATTACATGGAACTAATTAAAAGTACAGTACGTTTTATATTTATAATACCTATTAATTAATTTCCAAAGACATTTTTGTTATCCGGGGCCTAATTTTTTTTGCGCCTAGGGCCTATTATTGTTTTAATCCGCCACTGCCATTGATATTCAATCTCACAATTATTGACAGCAACGCAGTATTTACGATATTCGTTTGAAATGCCATTTGTAATTACAATATAGTAAAGTAAATTTGAGCTGACACGAAGTCATTTTTATGCTCGGTAGGCCTACATAATGTAATAGAAAAAGCCCTACAACGGCTAAAAAAATTTATTTCATCGGAGATACAGGTATTTTTTTTAGCATTAATTTAAAAGAAAACTCGTTATTTTGAACAGCTTAATACAATTTAATATTAAATATTTGAGTTAAGAGCTTTTATGTTATTTGTGCACTTTGGAACTACTTGAACTTCTTGACCCTTTCACTCCATCTATTTCTATTTCTCCCCTCTCTTCAGTTTTTCCTGAACTGACTTTAGTTTGATTATTATATTGTTGTTACTTTAAAAAAAAACATCACGATCGCCCTCGAGAGTCTCTCGATTAGTATCTTAAAAGGTTTATTTTTATTGCTTCGAAATATCATTTGTATCGATTAAATTATCACCCAAATAAATAAATTCACCCATAGGCTTCAAATTTTAATAAAATGAGAGTACAACACTTGAATTTATTTATTTTTACTTTCTCTTACCTCTATATATCGCTCCATTAGAATAACAAGGTTCTAACTGTACCAACACTAGTTTTGAGAAAAATGAAGTCAAAGATTGTAATAGCTGTAGTACGTTAAATATAACAGTTTTCGTCTCAAATTTTTTTAAATAAGTTGTTTACATTAAAGTTATTATTTTCCAATGTTTGGATGATAAAAAAACATTATCATTGATTTAAAAAAAATAATAGCATTTTGCAGATAGAACTTTGTTATTCTGTAAATGAGCATTTTCAGAATAACTTAGTTCTAACTGCACATTTGGGGGGCCGCAAAAAACAAAATTTTTTAATTTCTTTCGGCCGAACCTTGTAAAAGTTGCCTTTTGGCTAGAAAATGATAATGGCAAAGTTTTAGCTAAATTGGATAACGTTAACCCGTGCCTCAACGGGGTTAAAATTTTGAAAAAGTGCGATTTTATGTAAAAATTCATAGTTTTTACTTCATAAAATGAAAACCAATTGTCGTAGAAAACTGATTCTTGTCTCATTTCGTAGCAAATTTAATTCTCTTGAAGTTTTATCATAACGATTTTTTCGTTAAAATCTATAGATTTAATGATATTTTGAAAAATAAGTGGAAAAATCACAGTACAGACCATTCGATATAACTTTTTTCCGGAAAAATATTCGAAAGGAATGAAAATTTTACAGGTTATTTGGGGGTACTCTAGGATGTCTATCCTAGATTATTAACCTCGAGGGCCCACAGTGAGGGGGGGGGGTGAGTGGAGGGTGACAAAGACCTCAAAAATTTGAGAATTATTTAGATTTTTCGCTTATATCTCGTAAACTAATCTTATTTTGCGAACCATAGCACCATGCAAAGTTGTAGAGCATTAAATTTACTAAAATATGGTACACTAAACAAATTCGTAGACTCAATACTGATCGAGGTACGGCCGGTCAAAGTTAGACGAATTTTCTCAAAATGTAAAAAATGTCCGAAAAAACGAATAGTCCTGAGGATATCCACTTTTTACCTAGAAAGTATTCCAAAGTAAATTAAATTTTTAACAAGTTATTTGTCTATTCTAAGTCTTAGACTTCGTGACTTTGTCCTAACTTGGAGAGGGGCAGGAGAGGAAAACACCTCAAAGATTTTAAACTTTTTTCAGTTTTTCGCATATATATCGATAACTAACTAATTTAGACAAAATGTTATATTTCAGGAGAATTTATCAAACTTTGACCGGCCGTACCTCGGTCAGTATTGAGTCTACGAATTCGTTTAGTGTACCATATTTTAGTAAATTTAATACACTACAACTTTGTCTTGGACTATGGTAATCAAAATATGCTTAGTTTACGATATATATGCGAAAAACTGAAAAAAGTTCAAAATGTTCCCGTTCGACCTGAAAATGTTTCTGGCCACAATGCACAATACACCTTCTTGGTTACAGTAAAATATGCCGTAAGATTGTATATGTTTAGTTTTCTTAAATAAAATAGGCTGCTGATATCTGCATGAGGGGTCATGATGACAGTTAGAACCATGTTAACCCAAAACAAACTTGCTGATAATGTCAGATAGAACCTTGTTATTCTGACTAGTTCCCTTATTTTCCAACATATCGCATCCTAAGTCAGTTCCCTGCATAGATATACTAAAGAGATATTCATTAATGATGTAAACTCAATTTCGCCAAAAATGTCAGTTAGAACCTTGTTATTCTAATGGAGCGATATGTAGGGATATTTGTTTTTTTTTCTCATTCACACTCACACACACATTCACACAGTCTTTTCGGCAACTTAGGCCATTTAAGACTTTTACGATAACCGTTGTATAAATAATTATATTCCAATCCAGGCATTCTTATTTAACATATGTAGGGATATACAGATATCAGAGCAACAAATTCTTCCGCAGGATGGAAAACTTTGGTTCCGCAAATGAAAAAATGTTCCGTGAAAAATTTCGTGTGAAAAAAAATTTAGTTTCTTAAAAAAATTTTTCCGCAAAAAAATTTTTGAGTTCAGGCCCCCTCCTCCCGAAAAAAAATTTCTATATACGCCCCTGAGGTGGACAATAAATGTCAGATGAAAATAAATGTTTCTAAAGTATAGAAAAAATATTTTATTCCTAGTAAAACAGGAGCGAAGGTGTTACGCATGTTTTTCCTGCTAAGATGGCGTTGTGTGTCATAACAAGTATGCCCAAATATCAAGTAATTCAAAAATTTGCCAAGAGATGTCAGAATGGTAGCTAATAATATTTAATGCATTTGGATGATTTTCATTGATCTTTTAACAATAAATACTTTATAATATATTATGTATCTTTTATAAAAGCATAAAAATATATAAATATAGGCCAGATATAGGCTAATACTATATCTTCTGTTAGACTAGCCTGCCATCTATTGCAAGAATGCTGAACTAATATGACAGTTAGTTTTTAAATAAACCATCTAAGCTTATTTTAAAAATTTCTTAATTAATTTGTGATTAATAATAACAATAAATTCATTTTTAAATTTTAAAAAAAATTAAGATTATTGGGACAGATTGTTTTTTTGTATTTGCTTGATAACAAAAAAATTAATTACGATAATTTTTTAATAAGTCATTAAAAAAATTATAGCTCGATGTCCCAATAATCTTTAATGAATTTAATAAATTTAAAAAAACCGCATTGAAAAATTCCTTATAATAGTCTAGTATAGACGTCGCTCCTGAACCCCCTTAATAAAATTTCAAATGCCAAAATGTAGAAACATAGGCAGGCCTATATTTCCTTTAAAACAAATCGTTTCTGTAGTTTCTGCAATACTATTTTAGATTCAAGTTGCAAAAAAAGAATTAATTTCGTTGATTTACGTCAAATATTATTTATTTAAGTTTTTGTTTGTATTTTTAAACAAAGGGAAAAGAACTTAATCAAATTAAGATACTCAAACCCTCAAAAAAAAAAAAAAATTATTTCTTGCGCTCGAAAAAAAAGATGACATGCAATAATTTGAATAAATGTTTCAAGGATAATGTAGTGCACATGGAAGAAGAGGGGGGAAAAAAAGATTATGAATAAAAAATAAAAGTTTAAATATTAAGAGCATGAATTATTAATTTATTCCAGGAAATATCGCGTTTTTTATAAGTTAAAATCCGCATCATAAACAATTTATGATAAAAAGTTTGCAAATAAGAAAAAAAAGGATCTTTAATGCTTGAAAGTGATTTTTTCTCAATTAAATAATGTTCAAAATAAACTATTAAAAATCTGGTGTGACTGTTCGCACAGCACACAATTTTCTCCTGAGGTATCTTCGGTAATTGAAAGAAAATCGATTATTTTGTGCAGCTCTATTCTGTACTTGTCACACCAGATTTTTTTGTGTTGGCATATATTTAGTTTCCGACTGAACGGAACATTAGAAACCTTTACCTCTACTCTCCGGAGCATTTGATTACAAATGGAGATCTCTTCGATAGTTTATTAGAAGCTTTTAATTGCAATACAAATATTTGCCTTTGGGTTAGAGAGAGCAATCAAATTGAAAGTTCAATCGGGCATTGTCATAAACCCTTTCCATTTCCCTTTGTATAACTTCATCCCTGATTCTTATCTTAAATTACTTGTCTAAATTACACTGAGTTGTTTGTTTTAACTAAATTTTAATCAGCAAATTAAATAACATTTTTTAAAGATCTTTTATGCAATTTGAAGCTATTTGAATCCAGTTCCTATTTTATGTTTTCATACTAATAATAAGATTTATTTATTAATATTGTGATATAATCTACAAAATTACATTCACTTTTTTTAGGGGTATGTACAACTAGTTTAATCAAAATCGAAGAATTTTTTTTTAAACTTGCAATTATTTTTGAAATTGGATAAATTTTATACTGTTCCTCTCTTCGTTAGAGTGGTTTGAGAAAATCGTAAAAAGGGCTCGTCCACATATTACCTAACGCCTTTTTTTGACGATTTTCTAGAGCCCCCTCCCCATACATACCAACAAACCTCCCCTACAAATAAAATTTCTTATACGAAATTTATATCATTTTACCTTTTTTTTTATTAGTAAAAAAAATTAGTAAATTTTCCCTCGTGACTCAAATAATCACTCCATTTCTCCCCGTTGTGAAAATCATTGAAGTTTTTTTTTTTTTTTTAAATAAATTCAACTTTGAATTGTTAACAAACATATGTCGGAAGTTTACTTCTTATTTAAGCCAGCCAGATCTTATAGCAGGTATTATAAAAAATTAGAACCAATTTTCTATTTTCAGGATTTTTATTGTTAGATGACTGGTGTGCACAATAAACTACCAGTTTCGTTCTACCAAGAGACCATCATCAGATCTGCAACAATGTTATTAAATATTGTTGTAGATCTGATGATGGTCTCTTGGTAGACCGAAACTGGTAGTTTATTGTGCGCACCAGTCATCTAACAATAAAAATCCTGAAAATAGAAAATTGGTTCTAATTTTTTATAATACCTGCTATAAGATCTGGCTGGCTTAAATAAGAAGTAAACTTCCAATGACATATGTTTGTTAATCAATGGTCTCTTGCAAATTCCTAAATTCTTTAAATTGTTATGCTACACTTAGAGAAACCCCCGGGTCCCCCATGCCACAATTAGTAACATTTTGTCCAGACATCCCCTCCCCCTAACGCGTTACGTGATATGTGGACGACCCCAAACAAGTAAAGTTGTTGCTCATCAAGTTAATAATTTTTTAAAATAATTAATATATAATACATATATGAAATTTAACAAAAATGTTACCCTCGAGCTTGGTGTAGCGGCTAGCGTGCTGGTCTTCTATACCAAGAGTCGGCGGGTTCGGATCCCAGGCAGTCTGATGATTTTATTTAAGCCATTTGGATGCCAAATATAAGCTTATTATTAAAATAACGGTTATCGTATAAAGTCTTATATGCCCTAAGTTGCCGAAAAGACTGTGTGTGAATGGGAAAAAGTGTAAATGTTAAAAAAAAAAAATGTTTAGCTTAAAAAATTAAAAAAAAAAACTGGATAAATTTCATAACTTTCGCAAGTTGTGTGATGTACTAACGTTGCACCAGATTTTTTTCTTTTTTTTCACCAACTCCGGGGAGCAATGTGGGAGGAGGAAAGAAAATAAGTTGTTTAAAAAATTGTGTAAAAATGTGTAAATGTGGTGAGGTAAAAATGTGGGGGGGCTTCTCTCCCTTGGTATCTTATTAAATATTCAAGTTGAATGAGCATCCCCTTGACCTTTACCTCTACTCTCCGGAGCATAAATCTAAATTAATTAAAAATGAATTGTTTTGCTCCTAAAAGGCAAAAATAAAAACAAAAGAAGTGAAAAATAAACTGCGACTGGATTTGCCAAACTCAATAAACAGCGTGTCTTATTTTCTCTCGTGCTGACTGACAGTGATAGAGAGCACTAAGGAAGCATTTCTTCTCTTTCCAAGCAAAAGTATTATCTGAATAAGAAGTTTATATATCAACAAATGAAGAGAACAAAATTTTTAAACTTGGGCAATTCTTTGTTGTGAACGTTATTTAATAATTTAATTATAAAAATTCTTAAAAGAGAAATATTATAAAGAGTTTATTAAAGCTTTTGTGATTTGTATTATTATTATTAAAGACCGGACAAAAAGCATAAAAATCTTGAATAAAAGGTATTTCAATAAGCCTAAAATTTGAAAAAAAGCATCTCATAAGCAACTTTAGCAAAAAGGTTCTATTCATTACAATGGCGAATACATTTATTTTTAACTTTGTTTTAATATAAATTTTAAAAACACTATTTAAAAATTTTATTTGTATATATTCTGGTAAACAAGTAGGATACAGAATCCAACTTTAAAATACCGAAAATAAGAGAAAGTCGTGTGCTGTGAGGCTAGTCCCACCAGATTACCTCCCCCGAAAAACTCCTCTGGATCCGCCCTTGACTCATACCTTTCTACTAAATTATGATATTATTACATTACTATTAGGCCTACTATTACGAAATTTAAAAAAGGACCAAAATAGGAAAGGCGAGGGTCCGCGCAAGCGGGCCTGAGCCAGAGTCGGGGGGGGAGGGTCTAGGAGGGCAAAACCCCTTGACTTTCATAAAAATATCTGTGTCTATAATTCTCTTGTCTGGTCTCCTGAATATCTACATAGCCTGTAGGAATTTTAAAATGAAATGTTAAAAAAGACTAACTAAGATAGGAACTAAGATAGGAAAGAAAAGGCGAGAACCCGCCGCAGGTGGGCCCAGCCAAAATGGAGGAGGGGTTCCAGAGGGAGAAGCCCCCCTGGCTAGACGCAAATTCCGACGAGGGCGGGATTTACGCAGTTGCCAAAGGATTTGCTTTACATGAACGTTTTTGAATTATTTTTAAAAAATTATATAGTCTAAATATACGTAAAATAAGTTTAGGGAAAAAAAGAATGGACCCCCCAATAGATATAATAAATAATAACGGTTATCGTCAAAGTCTTAAAAGGCCTGGGTTGTCAAAAGGACTGTGTGAATGTGTGTGTGTGAGTGTGAATGAGAAAAAAGTGTAACTGTTAAAAATAAGCATTTTACTTAAAATACGGTCTTTAATTATTATTATGGAAGGTTTTAATTGTAGACCACATTTTGTAATAATTATTTATTAAAAAAAAAAAAAAACATAAATACTGTAAAACTTTTCGACTGTTCTGCAGTTGTTTTCATCTACTGTGTACTTGCTCCGACTCAAGTGAACTAACCTCTAAAGGACCGCTATGTGCATTTTATATACAACGACGTCTGCGCCATCTACAGTCATTCCCGTGAAGTTATATGGCGCGGAGGTTAGTTCACTTGGAGTCAGAGCAAGTGTACAGTACTTGAAAACCACTGTAGCAGTCGAAACTATGTACAGTATTTATATTTTTAATAAATAACAAAATGTTGTCTATAATTAAAAGCTCCCATAATAATAATTATAGAGTTATAATTTTCTTAATAAACCAAGAGAGTGGAAAAAGATAAATCATCTGAAGTTATTATTAAAGACAAGCTCAAACAATAATGTAGGTCAATTAAATTTTTTTTTCCTCTCTTCTCTTTCTTCTCTAAATAATAATACAAAAAATCATTTATTATTACAAATAAAAAAAAATTCTTATTCATTTATAAAGGAAAAAATATTTTTCAAACTTCAAAAGAAAGAAAAATTTAAAAAAAAAAGTCCGCTTTATAAACTTTTCAAATTGATGATAATTACTAGAAAAAACAAGATGACAATTGTAACATGAATGAAGAATACTTAAACGTCATCAAATTAACTTGTTAGAAAATAAATTTTAAACTCGCTCAATAAACAGATCGATTGTCGTTTGAAAATGGATCTGGGATGGGTGAGATCGTGTTGATTTCAAGCGAAAGAGAGGCCAATTTAATCGGAGAGAGGCAAAAGGGCCATTGTCCTCACCCCGGCTCGATCCTTGTCCTTGTTCTCGTCCTTAGTCCTCCTATTACATCTATCTACAATTAAAATAATGACCTGATCTTGTTTACTTTGGCACAACTACACAACGGGCTTGCCAATATAAATATACCCTACGTTCCATGCTCTATGTGTACACTGCTTTTTACTTACTCTTGCCCTATATATGAAAATAGAGAGAAAAAGTATTGCGATCATGTCAAAAATTCGATGTCGAGATTTTGAAGGATATACATGTTTTGAGGTCCCCTGAGTCCAAAAAAGTGGGTCCCGCGGGGGGGGAAATAGGCCTGTGAGTGTGTGTGTCTGTGTGTAACGATTTTTAGCATGAGGAAATTGAGCTACCTGATTGAAATTTTATATTTAAGTAAGGTACTCTCCCGGACACTCAAAATAAGCTTTTGAAAAAAATCAGCCAAAAAGTACTAGTACTTTACTGATGTACTTTTTTAGTTTTTTTCGATTTTATCAAAATTCGCTCCACCAAAATTGTTTAAATTTCAAAAATCAATTATTTTTTTCATGTTCTTTAAAATGTATATTATCATTTTGCTACTTAAAGTGTTTTGAAGCCCACTTTACTCTTATTCTTCATAGGAAAGATAGGAGAAATGGTTGGCATGTTAACAGAATATAAATCTTTTTTTCTTTTCAGATTAAAATTCATATAAATCAATTATTTTTTAGATTTTCTTTAAAAAGTACATCAATAAAATTTTTCGTGAAAATTGTTTGAAGTACACTTTACTGATGTATTTCAGATTTTTCAAATTCATTTTCCGGCTCTTCCTTCCATCCAGCCAATGTTAAATTCCTATGGGGATTTGCATGTTAATTTCGATTCAAATGGGGTTTGGTCCCCTTTTGAACTTTTACACATTTTAAAAAGTTTTTTCCAATTCTTATGAAATTTTGTATTTATTTAGGATTCTCTATTATGTATAAAATATCCAAAAATAACCATAGTTTATTTCAAGTAATCAACATTTAAAATGCAAGTTTGGAATTAAGGTGCTATGGGAAACTAAAAATATCTCGACACAAAAAAATCTAGTGTTTCCAGCACGGTGCACAACTTTCTCTTGCCTAAGGATAAGTGCTGTGCACCAGTCACACCAGATTTTTTAAATTTCTCTTACCCCTTATAAAAGTTCTAAAATTTGTTCATTTGAATTCGTTGTTTGGACACCAAATAGCTTAAATAAGAATGCCTGGACCCCTAATATATATTATATTAGTTAATCAACGGTTATCGTCAAAGTCTTAAATGGCCTGAGTTGCCGACAAGACTGTGTGAATGTGTGTATGAGTGTGAATGAGAAAAAGTGTGAGTGTTAAGAAAAAAAAAAAAAAAGAATTCTCATCACTATTTTTATCTAATCTTAAAATAAAATATAAGAAAAAAAAAATCAAATTTAAAACACCTTAAATAGCAATAAAGGTATTTTTATATTAATTTTTGTTGACTCATTTCGCTGTCAAAACTTTAATATATTAATATTTTTTGAAGACTAGAGGCGTTAAACACTTTCCATTAAATTGCAATATTAGTATGGTATTTTAGAATCAATATCAGACGTCAGAGTTGATGGCAAAAGATTAATAATTTGTAACAGATTCCTGACCCCCTTTGCTCAAAAGAAAGAAAGATTAATAATACATCATTTGGAATATTTTGTTGCTTCTGATTAATCCACTAATCTTGACAGCAAATTTAATTCCAATACAAAAAAGAAAATTTAATTTGAGAAATTGCAGTCTAGACAGACAGTTTGTAGTGGCTTGTTAAATAATTATTATTAAATCGATTTCCTTTGAGGCAGTGAGTGATACTTCAGGAGCGACGTCTAAACGTACTTTAAAAAATAAACTAGACTATTATAAGGAATTTTTCAATGGTGTTTTTTTTTTAAATGAATTAAATTCATAAGAGATTATTGGGACATTGAGCTATAATTTTTTTAATGACTTATTAAAAAATTTATCAAGCAAATACAAAAAAAAAAACAATCTGTCCCAATAATCTTTAATTTTTTTAAAATTTAAAAATGAATTTATTGTTATTATTAATCACATATTAATCAAGAAATTTTTAAAATAAGCTTAGATGATTTATTTAATATTCAACTGTCAAATTAGTTTAGCATTCTTGCAATAGATGGCAGGCTAGTCTAACAGACGATATAGTATTAGCCTATATCTGGCCTATATTTATATATTTTTATGCTTTTATAAAAGATACATAATATATAATAACATTTATAAAGTATTTATTGTTAAAAGATCAATGAAAATCAACCAAATGCATTAAATATTATTAGCTATCATTCTGACATCTCTTGGCAAATTTTTGAATTACTTGATTTTTGGGCATACTTTTTATGACACACTACGCCATCTTATCGGGAAAAACATGCGTAACACCTTCGCTCCCGACCCCCCTTAAAGAGTGTTCTCTGGCAATTCGTTCATCCTTCTCAAGGGCTCCACAAAAATATAGTATATAGGTCTAGTAATATTTTTTATGAGGGATGAAAAAGTACCAAAATTTTGAATATTGTCTCATTTGTCTCATTCTCCGTTCAATATAGCATCATTGATTATAATTATATTCACTCGTGGATCCTGCCTACGATAATGACGCCCTCCCCCTCTCATTGCCAGTCTCTATGCGAGGTCTTGGGGTTAAACCCACCTTGCAAATTATGAAACCCCCTACTCCAGATTTAATAATTTGCAAGGTGGATTACTCAAAACCTTCCTTAGAATCTGGCACGGACTCACCACTCTAATCTCTTTCTCAACTTTAATCCTAAACTCAGGTACGGAGATTTTAAGACTGATTTCTTTTAATTTTCTAGGGGAAGATTTTGCCCAAACTCTCCTTCCCCTAGAATTCAGCAATTTATATAAATCCGTGAAAGATACAAGCCACCTCGTCAAATTCACACCTAAAAGATTTTAAAATAAAATATAAGCTTATGTTCAATGGAAATAGAAAAGAGATTATTCTCTCTGAACATTCCTTTCTTATTTCCTCTATAAGAGCTCTATATTCAGAAGTTATTAAATATTTTTATGCCTCTATAAATTTTGAAGTTGAGAGGCGTATATAAGCAAGCGTTTTGAAGTGTATAAAAATTTTCGGGTCGAATAATCACCATTTCTCTCTTTTGAATATATATAAAATCAGGATTTCCATTTTAGATAGAGATAAATAAAAAAAGGGATTCTCAAGCAAAGATATGAAATTTATAGAGGATGTAGCCATCAAGTTATTAAATAAAAACACCTCTTCTAACTAATGATAAACTATTTTTATAATTATTTTTGTTTTTAAATTATTTATTTATTTTCTACTTTCATTGTCAGATTTAGTTAACGAAACAGGCTATAAAAAATGGAGTGAGTCTTAAGTAAAGTAGGACTATATATCGAGGGTTTATTTGTCTTTGTTAATGTTTTTCCTGTTTATCTAGTTGATTCTCTACTTAAGGTATTGTTTGGGGCTTTCTTCCTTCCTTATTTATGCCATGAATAATATATTGACATTTGGACTACCCTGAATTTATTTATTTAATGAGGCTCTATCAAGTGCTGAAATGCAGTAGAAGTGGGGCATGCATTAATGAAAACAAAATGTTCCCAAAAGGGGATTAGAATTCTTTCATCTGGAAAATATAAACCACGGGCGTTGAGGAGAAATGTTTCTATCGATGGAGTTAAATTTATCTTTAAACAGAGGGTTTCTAGATGATAATACGAGGGTATAAAAATTCTTAAATAGCTCAAAGATTCAAACTGAGATTAGCGTTGTTCCCTATAAAAATGGTAGAACAAAAAAATCTGGTGTGATGGTCGCACAGCACACAATCTTCTGCCATCTTGAAAATTGCCTTCTGTGCCTTTCACGCCAGATTTTTCTGCCTAACTGTATTTAGTTTCCCGTAGTTACATTAGATTTCAAAATATAAAAATCTGCCGGGACTGATCGCATGGCACACAACTTCGGTAATTGAAAGTTGTATTCTTGTAACACCAGATTTTTGGTGTCGCGGTTAATTTATTTTCAGCCAAAGCTGAACGCACACCGACTGATCACAAAACGCTCTTCGACAAAATGTTTTTGACGAATCGTGCCTGAACCTGTTTTTTTAATGCTTTTCTATGAGTCAACGCACACCGAGGAGGTAAAATACAATTGGGCATGATTCGTCATCATAGAACAAAATGTTTTGTCATCGAGCCTTTTGCTCAATATCGGTGTGCGTTGGCAATGGGCAAATACGTTTTGTCCAAGAGCTTTTTTTTTAACACTTACACTTTTTTCCCACTCACACACAAAAACACAATCTTTTCGGCAACTTAGGCCATATAAGACTTTATACGATAACCAATATTATGAATATATATATACTATATATATTGGGGTCCAGGCATTCTTATTTAAGCCATTTGGTATCCAAATGGCTTAAATAAAATCATCGGGCTGCCTGGAATCCGAACCCTCGACCTTTGGTATAGAATTCAAGATCTAAATTTTTTTTTTTTTTTTTTTTTATAAGATCTAAAATTTATAAACAGAAAAATATTTATTGAAATATATTTTATTTCCATGGCAACCAATTCTCCTATCTTTCCTATGAAGTTCAAGAGTAAAGTATGCTTCAAAAGATTTTAAGAGTAAAATGAGAATATACCCAAAAAAATTTACAATATGGCCCCCCACCAAAAAAATGCCAGGTGGACTTTTTGTGTTTTTTTTTTTTGTTGGATGATGGTGAATATGAGTGTTTAACTTGATAAGGATAGCGAATAGCAGCCAGGAAAAATCAAAACAGACAAAAACATTCATTCACGATTTCAATTTTCGTTAGAAAATACCTTCATCTGTATTTGCTTGACGATTGATTGTCCTGAGGAAGGGCGCGACTGGCGTCCGAAACGTCGACGATCAAATAAATCTGATAAAAATTGATCTAGTTTTTGTCTGATTTGATTTTTCCTGGCTGCTATTCGCTATCCTTATGAGAATATACATTTTGAATAGCATCTAAAAAATAATTGATTTATCAATTTTAATCAAACTCGAATTTTGAGAAAATCGAAAAAACTGAAAAAGTACATCAGTAAATTACTAGTACTTTTTGGCCAATTTTGTTCAAAAGTTTCATGTCACGTGCCAGGGGGTTACCTAACTTAAATATAAAATTCCATCAACCTACTCGTAGCTCTTTTGGTTCTTGAGATATTTTCTCAGTTTTAGAATGATTTTCCTAAGAGATAGGCAACCTTGCTTAACCTTTAGCTTTGCTGTTTGACAAGCACAAGGAGCAGAGGCAGGATTTATAATATGTTAATCTCTTCAATAAAACAAATAGACCTACTAGGTATAATTTGCCACTATCAGAGATCTATTAGTAAAATTTCTCAAAAACTAACCGCGTCGCCTTTATTTTGGCTTGCTGCTCGGCTTAACCAGAGGGGCTTCACTCCATGGACCCGTTTTCATATCTTCCCAGCCGAGGATCTTTTCTTTCTTTACTCTTTGAATCTAATTTAATTATTTCATTCAGAAAGATTTGTACCATAAATTTCCCAAGGGGTTTTTCTTAATAATTGATAACTCAGAATGTTATATGAGTTTGAGAACGAAAATAATTTTCCCCATCTTCGAACATATAAAATATCCTTTTAAAATTCCTACACGCTGAGATATCCAGACAGTCAGACGGACATTAACAAATACATAGAAGATAAATATTTTTCTCTTTAATAAAACTCTATATTTAATTTTTTTCGATGTCTGTTGACCCCATTTTTCTTCTCAATATCCTATATAGCATTTTATAAAGGCCTACTGAATAAATTTGGCAAATATATTTTTCTATAGTTTATATCTCAATAATTCAACCGTTATGAAACTATATCGCTATTTATTTAACTTTAGATTTTTTTGTCAACTTTCTCCATTGAAATTCTCATATAAACGAATAATGATAAATAATATAGGTCTATGTAAGGTCGTCGACACCCTAACCCACTATTCTCTCACGATATAAAATAAATTTGTTGCTCAGAACTCCAAGTGAACTACGGGCCGGGTGCTTCATGAATGGGTAGTTAGTTGTCCTATAGTTAGTGAGTAATGCAGAAACCTAGAGACCTTGGCTAAAAATTCAACATATATTCATATACATATACTCGAAAGCTGGGTTATCCAATTGAAAGCAAAATGGCTACCTCTGATGCAAGCGGCCCTAACCTTTAACATATTGTAAAATATATCACTTCTCATCACTTTATTGTTATAAGAAGTTGAATCAAAATAAAAATAACAAATATATCTACTTCTTTTTTCAATAAAATGATGAGATATCGTATATTTTACTATAAGAATAAAAGTGAAGAGGGTTTCTGCAGTATAAAATAAAAGCCACTTAACAGAGACCCCACTAACTACCCATACATGAATCACCCCGGCCTAAGGGATATAACTACGATATAAATTTTATTTAGTACCAAAGAATTTAAATAAATACCAGCAGATTAGATATGACATCCAATGGCGGTATAGTAATATCGCACTGATCAGTTTTGCGCGATATATGCCACCTAACACCATCTAGTGCAGAAAATTGGCAACCTCCTTTTCCTTAATATTAAAAATGCTTAGTGTCTCTTTACTTTTACTTCGTTTTAGTGGAAAGGGCGTGGGGACATGACACAAACGTTGAGACAAAGAGAAACCTCCTCCCCGAGTTTAAATTAAATAAACTTTTTGTAGTACGCCTCCGTGAATATTCGAATCGAAGGAGGTAACTACGTATATTCTATACCTGCATGGGAGAATTTGACATTAATTGAATTTAACTGACAAATTGAATTTTAAAAAATTAAAATAAATATCCATTATAATTGAATTCTAAAACTAAAACGAAGCGAATTTTATTATCGCTTCTCTCTCTGTCATTAAATTAAATTTATTATTCATACTAAAACTAAAACTAAATAAGCTAATAAAATTTGATTTACAAAAATCCTTTTTTTGTGTATAAATTTTAAAACTTTTTTAATCATTCACCGGTTTAATTACCGAGATCTAATAATACTGAATTCGAAACCCTCCTGGGGATGTTTTTCATTGATTAATCTCGTTTCATGCATCATCTCTTCGCCCGCTAAATAAAATCTACTGTTCGAAATACAAACAATAAAAAAAAAGCTAAATATAAAACCAAATGATGCGTATTCAAAGATGATCGTTGTTAACATTTAAATAAAATTAAAAATAAAAAAGCTAAGGGTATATTTATTTCCATTCTCTTTTATAAACTTTTTCATTTATATTAAAATAATGTAACGTTGAGAAATTTTATTATGACAACGTAAGAAAATTCATTTTTAAAACCATAGAATATTTTATTTTCATCATTAAATTCAAATTGAGGTAAAAAAAGTAGTAAATTATGAAAATAATTTCAAGAGAGATAGATTGAATGAACTAAAATAAAAATAAAAAATTTAAGAGTTCTGGGGAGGGGGAATTCCACTTCATCAGAATACTAATATTAAGGCTTAATCGAAATTAATTCGATACTTAGGGCTTAGCCTAGCTATAAGCTAGCAGTTCAATCAGAATAAGTAAACAGGAGAAGAAAAAGCAGCAGGAGTTTCATTGTTTTAATCCCATAACGTTGACGTTTCGATCCCGGTTTGCCTCATCCTCCAGAACAGATGGGTGATTGTAATTAAATTATTTCATAGTTTCCGATTTTTTTCATAATTTCACTTACATTTTAATTTTTTAGCAAAGGGAAATCGCTCTGAATTGAAATGTCATCGTCTTCCCTCGATATTCATTTGAGTACATTGAATTTACACTCTGTAAATATTTCAAGACTTAATCCTCATATAGTAGGGGTCGTCCACATATTACGTAAAAAATGTTAGGGGGTGGGAGAGAGGTCTGGACAAAACGTTACTAATTGTGAAACCCGGGGGTTGGCATAACAATTCAAAGTTGAATTTATTAAATTTTTGAAAAAAAAAAAAAAAAAAAGTTAAAATGATATGAATTTTGTATAATTTGGCGGGAGTTTGTTTGTATGTGACTAACTGTGACATGGGGGCGGAGGGGGGGACTAGAAAATTGTCAAAAAAGTAATATGTGGACGACTTTCTCTTACCTATATACTGTATGTAATATATACAGAGAGAGAAAGCTTTGGATTCATGTCAAAAATTCGATGTCAAGATATTGTTGAAAATACAGAGTCCAAAAAAGTGGGTTCCACAAATTGGTCTGTCTGTCCCTCTACGAAACAAGAACGAAAAGAGCTAGGAGGTTGAAATTTTATATTTAAGTTAGGCACCCCTCTGGCACGTGACTCGAAGCTTTTGAACAAATTCGGCCAAAAAGTACTAGTACTTTACTGAAGCACTTTTTCAATTTTTTTTTTTTTATTTTCTCAAATTTGCTCCAAAGATTTTGATTAAAATTCATAAATCAATTATTTTTTAGATGCTCTTTAAAATGTATATTTTCATTTTGCTCTCAAAATGGTTTGATGCATACTTTACTCTTGTACTTCATAGTAAAGATAAGAGTAATGGCTGCAATAGTAACAAAATATGTTTTCCCATGTTTATACATTTTATTAAATCTTTTATATCGACAGAAATTAAATATATCGTCTGCTGAGAATCAGAAAGGCGAAAGTCCGAAAATTTAATTTTTGAGTTAAGTCTAGCAAACGTTGTTAAAAGATCTTCTCTTTTGAATGCCAAAGTGGCGTAAATATATTTCCTTTCTTTGCTATTGATTCTGGCCTATTCATTTGTTGCCTGGCTATTTAAATCTATATGTTTATAAAACTTTCAAAAGCAAGGCTTTTCTCTCATTGTTGACTTTTGGACTCTCGCTACTATGATTCTCAGCAGGCGATATGTCGACACAAAAAAAAATCTGGTGCGACTAGTCACAGTGAAGAAATTCGTGTGTGTCTGTTCTGTGATTTTATTTTCTTTAATTCATTCAGTTATCATTAATAATTAATTATTTTTGTGAGTTCATTCATCATTTGTGCTTTTGAAAGAAAAAATAATCCCCCTCCCCCCTCTACTCTCTCTCTCTCTCTCTCTGGCACAACAAAAAGAGTAATTAATAAGTTTTTTTTTTAATGTGTAGATTATTTTATACGATTGAAATGAAAATAAAGAAAGATTGATGATAGATGTTTTCTGTCATGTTGACGAAGTCATTAAGGACAAATGATAATAAATTTGAGCATATTGAAAGGTAAAGGTCTAATATTCTTAATTAAATATTAAGCTTTCATTATATTAATAAAATTCTGCTTAAAGTGCCAATTAGCTATAATATATAATAATAAATGAGAATTTAGTAATAATTTCAAGCTAATTTCTGTGTCGACTAGCCCTTTGATCTAAATTTTATTCAATTTGAACAGAAGGGGTTATGGCTGGGCTATATGAGGGTTGTGGCTAAGGGTCAGGGGGTGGAGGATGGTTAAGCAAATGCTCTCTCTTCTCCTCCTTCTCTCTCTTCTGTTATCTCGAGGCTTTGTATTCAAGTCGGGGATTAAACAGAGCTAGACAGCTGATTTAGACAAACAAATATTTGCAGTGATATCTGATAGCTTTAGACCTTTCATTTCATGATGATAAATAGTTAGTTACCTCTGGAATTTTTACATCTCTATTAAGATAATTTTTTTTTTTTTTTTTTAAACATGTTTGTGAATATGCTTTTTGTTGGTGGGTCCAGCGACCCATGGCCCCCGGGAATCGAACCCAGGATCACCAAGCCCCCGGACACTCAACTTTAATTCAACCTAAGTACAATGAAACGTGCATTGGTGTAGTGGTTAGCATGGCTATATTAATAAGATTGGAACAATTTCAAAAAATTAAAAAAATTGTTTAACTCAAACTAACCGACTTCCGCGAGTCCTTTCTTTTTTTCCTATTTATTAATTTAAGGTAAATACAACGTGAAAAATTAATAAATATCAAAGTTGTTGAATGAGCGAGCTGGAGCTCGGAGTTTTTTTTTTCTTCATTAAAGTACTAGTAATACTCGAGTTTGCAAAAGATGAGATCAAACGGAATTTGATTTGTATATCAGAAATAGTTTGTTTTTAAAATATGGAAGAAATCGTTAGAGCGAATTTCGAGAAAAAACTAAAAAAAAGAACAGCAGTAAAGTACTTGTACTCGAGGTTTCCCAAAGACAGGATCAATCGTCGTCTGTTCGTTGTTTTTTTATACCGCAAATAGTAAATATTTAGAATTTGAAAGAAATCATTAAAACGAATTTCGAGAAAATTGGAAAAAACTAAAAAAGTACATTAGTAAAGTAGGGGGGGGGGCCCCCCCCGGGGGGCTAGTACCCGAATTTTTCCAAAGATGAGACCTAGCGCAATTTCTTAATGCTACCGAGAAATCGTTACAGTAGTTTTCGAGAACTAATGTGCTTACAAACAAACAAATAAAACATACCTTGCTTGTTTAATAATATAAGATCAGATTAATATTGACTTTGTACATAGAAATTACATTCAAACATATTTTCTAAATTCAAAAGTGAAATTAATTACATTAATTTTCATATTCATTAGTCGCATTATCAGATTCATTTTGATTTCTCGTTGCAACGCTTTCATACAACGAACGACATCTTGTCTACAAATTATCATGAATTGAAAGGAAAGAAGAAGAATAACAAGAGCTATTCAGTTTGTGTCTTATTCAATAACAAATAGAAGAAGAGGTTAATGGAAAAGCAACTCGGGGGTGAAAATGGGAAAGAAGAATCGCAATCCTGGTGAGCAGCGCCAAGCAGCAGGTGCGCAAGCAAACAAACCGAAATCCCACTTCGCCAATCTCTACAAGTCCAATTTGAAATTTATTAATCTTTCAAGTACGAACGAATCTTGCCACTATTATTATTACAACAGGTAAACGATAATACCATCACAACGAGGAGTGGATTTATTTTATCTCATGTTTAAAGTCTCACTTCTGTTGACAGAAACATTATATTTTGTCGTCGTATATATATCTACAAAGATTTATTTATTATCCTTTTTTTTTTCTTTTTACTCTATCATTTATAAAATGAAATGGATAGATCATGAATGTGCTTACGGCTAAAATTAAATTTATATACTAACTGTTTCACCCAAAAGTAGACAGAAATTCGCTAGAGTTCTGAGTCAGCCCTTCCTAGATGGCTTAGAGATGTGATTAGAGAAATGATGTTAATTTATTTATTTTAAAATGTTTTAAAATGATTAATTGGAGGATTTGAAAAATTTTGCTTAACAAGTAAGTATAAGCAAATATACAAAATGTTTTAGGAGAAATGACAGAAAGTCGGGGGAGTTTTATATAGCATTCAAATATAACTCAAAGTATAGGAAGTACGATCTGAAACCAATGGAAGTGAAAATGCCAAACTTTTAGATATAAATTCTGATCTAAGTAAGTAAGTAAGTAAGTTGTAAGAAACTCATTTCTTTTTCGAACTTTAAGTGTTGATAATGTCCATGTTGAAACCATATGAATACAGAATTTGGATAAAAAATAATTGTTTTCTACCCATGAAATATAAAAAATTTAAAACTTTTCCAATTTCGCGTTCCCTAAAAATTAATTTTTGAAAATGTTTCATACATTTAAGAGTATACTTATGGAATTTTTTGTAGTATTTGACCTGCTAAAAACATCTTTTTCATCAAAATAGCCTGTTATTTTTAACTTAGAAACTAGAAATTTTTTTATTGTTTTCTGTGTCCCCTATAGGTCCTTTATTTTCAAAGGCCAAAGAGCTTGATTTTTTAAAAATGTAATTAAAGTCAATAGTGACAGATTTCAATTAAAAAAAAAAAAAAATTTATTTGAGAAAAAAATGTCTCTCCTAATGAATTTTTTTTTCCAGACCATTCATTGGACGTTCATTTGATAGGCCTCTATATTATAATTATATAACCTACTTTCTCAACAGTACATATCGCCTGCTGAGAATTATAGTGGCGAAAATATATTTCCATTCTTTACTATTGATTCTGCCTCGATAACCGTTATTATGAATATATACGTATATATTGGGGTCCAAATGGCTTAAATAAAATCATCGGACTGCCTGGGATCCGAACCCTCGGCCCTTGGTATACAAGACAGGCGCGCTACCAACTACGCCAAGCCCGAGGGCAACTGAACTGTTAGGTTTGACAAGAAGTTTTAAAAAAATTACGATTCATAAAAATTAGATATTTTGCTGTGAGTTTGAAAAGCTTAGGCATGACCCCAAAGGCGTACCCAGGATCAAATCTAGGGGGGGGGAGGGGCAGATCATGGCCGTCCAGATTTTGACATAGCTTTTTTTTTTTAATATATAGAGGGGAAAAGCCTTCGAATTAAAGGCATAAAAACCCTCGAGTCCTAACGAGTCCCCGTCGCCATCGCCCTACCTAATTTTGTTTCGTTTCATCACTTTAAAAACATTTAATTTTTTTTTTCTTGCTTCTAGGGCCCCCCTAGCTGCCCCTCGCTGGGTAAGCCCATGCATGTCCCTTCGTCAGATAAAAGAGCTTTTTTGTTAACCTTATTGTGCCAATAAGGGCGATTTTTGAATTATGATAGGCCTATTGCAGCAAATGAGGCGTATGTAGTGGTGAGTCATTTGGGCTGCCTAACTAGTAGGCGTCTTTCAAAACTAGAGCATACGGCTGACATTTTAAATCTAAATGAAATCAAACTTTGTATTTGTTATCGCATTTACTAATCTGATTTTTTTTAAATATTAGTTTAATAAATTTACTTGATTGTCACTTGACATTTATTTATTTTTAAATGGAAAATAATTCTCTCTAAAATTGGAAAAAAAAAGAGAATGCAAAAGCATATAGTAAAAAAATAAATTAATTTTAAAAATAAGATAAAAATATTTGAATAATGTTCATTTATATTTTAATTTATCGTTCATTCATAAATTTATTATCCTAAATAATACAAAATAAATGACACATTAAATAATAAAAAATAAAAATAAACTCTCATTTTGGCCAACAGGCGTGTGGACCTTGTTAAGTTTATTTTTATAAAAATTGAATCTAACGGAAATGCTTCGGTTTTTCTCCCTCTCCGTTTTACATTGTATATATGGATTCAAAATAGAATAACAAAATATCGAATTTAGCCCCCGGGCAATCAATCAAATAATCGTAAATAGGTTTCGATGTACCGTAAGCCTTTAACATTGGTCAAAACATTGATTTTTTTTTTTTTATTTTGATATGAACAGGAAATAAATATTCTCCGGAAATGGAAAGGAAAAACTGAAATTATTATGATTTAAACGTATATCATCTAAAGATGGAGAAATATTGGGTAAAAAATGAATAGTCAAGCGTATTTTTCTGAAAGATATAAAAATCTGGTGGGACTGGTGGCACAGTACATACTGTACTTCGGTAATCGATAGTTGTGTTCTGTGCTTGTCACAACAGATTTTTCTTTTGTTGTCCTATATTTAGTTTCCGACAGTACTGTACTTCCGATTTTCAAGATGTAAAATTTTTAAGTATGGAAAAATATTTACATTTTGTTACCATGGCAACCATTTCTCCTATCTTCCCTATGAAATACAAGAGTAAAGTGGTCTTCAGAAGATTTCAATTGCAAAATGAGAATATAAATTTTAAAGAGAATCTAAAAATTAAGTGATTTTTGAATTAAAAAAAAATCGTTGGAGCGAATTTTGAGAAAATGGAAAAAAACTGAAAAAGTACATCACTAAAGTACTAGTACTCTTTGGCCGATTTTGATTAAAAGCTTATTTTTCTTGTCCCGGGGGTGTTTAACTTAAATATAAAATTTCAGCCTCATAGCTCAATTCCTTCATGCTTAAAATTGAACACACACACACACACGACAGACAGACCATGTCGCGAAAACCACTTTTTTGGATTCAGGGGACCTCAAAACGTGAAGATCCATCAAAATCTTGACATCGAATTTTTGACATGAATCCAATACTTTCTCACTATATATATATTACATATATACATAGGTAAGAGAAAGTAAAAAATAATTGATTTTTGAATTTTAATCAAAATCGTTGAAGCGAATTTTGAGAAAATCGAAAAAAACTGAAAAGGTGCATCAGTAAAGTACTAGTACACTTTGGTCAATTTTGCTCAAAAGCTTCGAATCCCGTCCCATAGGAGTGCCTAACTTAAATATAAAATTTCAACTTCCTAGCGCTTTTCGTTCTTGAGATATTTTGTTCACGGACAGACAGACAGACACACACAGACAGACCATTTCGCGAAAATCACTTTTTT
>JAKCPI010008224.1:0-26868 GCA_023213315.1 Euborellia annulipes
CCCGTGAAAATCATTTTACCTTTTTTTTAGGGAAACTAAAATTTTTTTCTCCCTCAAGTGCAAATTATTTGACCTTTTTTTTTTTTTTTTTTGCATGCGAGTCTCATCCCATTTTTTCAGACTCTGGTTTCGGCCGGCCGAAAGGTTCGGCCACTTTTTGGCCGAAACCGAAACTACGGCCGAAACCATGATTTTTGGCCGAAACTGGCCGAAACCGTAACCGAAACCGAATATTCGGTCGGTTCCTATTAAAAATTAAACGATATTAATTTTTAGTAAGTGTTTAAAGAGTATTTTTTTTCTCTTTTTTAGACAATATTTTTAATCTTCCCACGCCACTTTTGCACCATCACAATGACAGCTAATTTGCTCTGGGTCTTTAACCGCCGACTGAAAGTCCGAAACGCAAACAGGGGGTCCTTATCGCATACATTCTTCTTCTTCTTCTTCTCATATTTATATGGCTTGGACAATAGTCCGTTTGGCCATACATATCGCATACGTTGAGAAGCTATGTTTTAAAAGATGTTAAAAGAAATATAAAAGTAATAAATTTCCTATAGAAAATTTAAATTTCTAAAAAAAAAATCTGGTGTGACTGGCCTACCTTCGGTAATCGAAAGTTGTGTACTGTGCTTGTCACACCAGATTTTTTGTGTCGGCATGTATTTAGTTTCCAACAGTACTGTACAATCAATTTTCAAGATGTAAAAGTCCCATGGCAACCATTTCTCCTATATTTCCTATGAAGCACAAGAGTAAAGTGTGCTTCAAACAATTTTGAGGGCAAAACGAGAATATACATTTGAAAGAGCATCTAAAAAATAATTGATTTTTGAATTTTAATCAAAATCGTTAGAGCGAATTTGGAGAAAATGGAAAAAAACTGAAAAAGTACATCAGTAAAGTACTAGTACTCTTTGGCCGATTTTGATTAAAAGCTTATTTTCACGCCTCAGGTGGGTGCCTAACTTAAATATAAAATTTCAACCTCCTAGCTCAATTCCTTCATGCTTAAAATTGAACACACACAGACACACACACACACACAGAGACAGACAGACACACAGACAGACCATGTCGCGAAAACCACTTTTTTGGATTCAGGGGACCTCAAAACGTGTATATCCATCAAAATCTCGACATCGAATTTTTGACATGAATCCAATACTTTCTCTCTCTATATATTAACATATATATAGAGGTAAGAGAAAGTAAAAATTATTAAATCTCACAAATAGATTATGTGTATAAAAATTATATAAATTCTAATAATAATAAAAAAATTTGGGGTTTTTAATTAGGGTTTTGGCGGATGGGAGGATAGGGTTGGGGCCCTTAAAATGGGAATTTCGAAAAATGGCTTCTTAAATGACGCCTAGGGCACAAATGTAATCTACATGCCAAATTTCAACCTTCCAGGCCTTACAGTTTAGGCTGTGCGATGATTGTAAGTCAGTCAGTGAGTTCTCTCTTTATATATATAGAGATTAACATATACAAGAAAAAGTAAAAATCAGATTAAGTACATCAGAGGCGCCTCTATTTTGGATAGGCTCTCACCAGAGGGTCAGAGGGGTAAGAAATAATTAATTAGGTTGAAAAAATCATATTCCAACAAAAAATAATAATTTTCTTGAACATTTAGGTGAATTTAAAAATTTTTTATTGTAAGTCCGTATTAATATCAATATATAGCCCATCAGCAAAGGCCTGTATATTTCCTGTAAAAATTGTTAATTTTCATTAAAATTAGAAGCCTACCTAAAGAGGATTAGCCCATCATTATTTGGCCCACTGATTCTAGAAAAAAAAAAATTCCTGTTATACCCATTTATAAAAATATGCTTAATAGCATAGATCTCTTGATCAATTTATAAATTCGAGTGTTAGCATGCTAATGATGATAATCCGCTTCCTCCTGCTTTCCATTTTTTTTTTTTTTTATAGATATAATTTTATTGAGGTATTTAGCCAATTAATTTTCTGAACGAAACTCGCCTCGAGGCTTTTCCTTCTTTTTCTATTATTATTTATCACCGAAGCGGAGTTTATATTTGAGCAAGAGTAACTTTGGATAATTCCTAGCGAGTTAGTTAGATTTCAATAAATAAATCAAATTAATTAAATTTCAAATCAATATTGCCTTTGGACATAATAAATAATAATAATAATATCGAATAATTTTTTATACAGTATCAAATAAATTTACTGGTAATTCAATTTAGAGAATCCAGTATAATTTTGAATTTAAATTTTATTTTGTTTAATGAGTGATTATGTGAATAAATGACATATATTTTAGTAGGTATATTCATTTTCTCTGCTTCAAATGGGCTGTCTTTTTTTCTTTCACCTCCATAAATACTGATTTTAAAAAAATAATAGTATTTTATTGTGCAGGAAGATGTAATCTCTGGACTTATTTTTGTGCTTGGGTTCAAAATTTTTGAATCTCTAGTGCAGTGGTTACCAACTGGTGTGCTCCAGAAACCAAGGGTGCCGCATGATTGGCTAAGGGGTGATATTGGGATAAACCAAAAAAAATTACCCTTTACTTGAGCTAAAAAAACTATGATGTATTTTTTGACTGTAGTACTATATTATGTTATGTGGTGTATGTTACTTATTATATAATTATATAATATTTCAATAAATATTCATATTAAATTTAATTTCTTTTTTTAATTCAAGAAAGAGTATCCCTAGTGTTTAATGTTATTCCCAACGGTGCTGTGAACTTCAAAAGGTTGGGAAACTCTGCTCTAGTAAATCGTAATGGATTCTCTAAATTTTATTTTTCATGTTTTATTTTTTCCTAGAAATTTATTTTTTTTTTAATATTTATTTGAAAAATGCAAAATGATTAAAACACTTTTTTTTTAAGCATCCTAGGCATGGGAGTAACCCCCCCCCCCCCCCCCCGCCCCAGAAAGCTCCCTGCCCCAAGAAAATATGAGGCTTTCCAAGCCCCCGGAGGATAGCTGGTGCCATGCCCCCCCCCCCTCCAGCCAAATTCTATAGTTACCCCCATGATCCTAGGAAAATCTTGTATTGTAAAATATTTATTTGCCAAAATATATACGTAAATGCCTTCCTATAAATACAGTAGAATATATCTGAATATGAAATATTAATATTTCAAGAATTCATATAATATTTAAAAGAAAATTGAAAAATTTATGAAAGTCAACTAATAAAATGTTTAATAAAATTTGCCATCTTAAAGGAACTTGAGTTGTTGTTGTCATCTGTCCCCTCACCTTGTACCAACTCAACTAGAAGAAAAATTAATATGGAGTGACATGAAACACTCGTTTCGTTGTTCAAAGCATCAATGACCTGACGAGAAGAACACCTTGCCATGGAAAAAAAAAAATACCACGACAAAACCAGTCTAGGAAAAGGGAGGCGGAATTGATTAAAATCACGCTTGATAAGTAAAAAGTATTTCTCACTTTTTTCTACCAAATATACTATACTACTATATTTGTATATTGTGAATACGTATTCTGTTTACCACTATACTATATTTATGTGAAAATAATTTTTATCTAACGAGAAATTACAGATTTTACCCTTTACTTAAAATTACCTTAATACAGTAGTTCGAAATAAATTTGAGTAGGCTTAAATAAATAATGCTATTAATATTATAAATATTTACTTTTTTGACAATTTAGATGTATAATTAGGGTATTATCTTAATTACTTAAAAGCTTATCTTTTATCGGATGATATGTAAGTGCAGGCAGTCAAAATGATCGGACGTTTCAGATAAAATTTATTCGCCCATTCTCAGTGAACAATTCTATTGAGAGTTAAATCTCTATAATTATACATAACTGGTAATTTATTCTATTAATACTAAGTATTCTATTTAATTAAATAAGTTCCGGGTTGACCGAGCTGGAGCTCGTTTTTTTTTTTTTTTTTGAGAAAATTGGCAAAAACTTAAAAAGCACATCAGTAAAGTACTAGTACCCGAATTTTTCAAGGATGTGACCTAGCGCAATTTCATACTGGTACCGAAAATGGAGGTCTATATATTTAAAATTTGAAAAAAAATAGTTAGAGCCGTTTTCGAGAACTGATGTGGTTACAAATAAACATACTTTGCTCGTTTAATAATAAAGATACTTGTATGATAAGATATGATGACATGAGTTTAAAAGTCTTTATAATATTAAAATTTGCTATTTTCATAGGTCTAGATACAATCATGTAATCAAAACATTACTATGAAAATAGCAAATTTTATTATTATAGCTAAAGACTTTTAAACTCATATAACTTATATGTCATCATTAGGGCTCGGATTTCGCCCTATTTGCCTTTTTTAATTTATGGCTTAAAATTTAGGCCAATATGATATGTATACGTTTCATGAAATTCTGAATAAAAGAAGAGGCATTTGTTAGTGCCTATAATGCCTATTTCGGGCGATTCTGGGTTTTAGTGCCTATTTCATCTATAAATGCCTTTTTTAGTGCCTATTTTAAGTTCAAATAGCCAATTTCAATTTTTTACGAGCTATACATAGCTTAAATTTAAAATTTTTTCGAATTATCAAGAAAATATTTCAAGGGGGGGGGGGGGTAAAGGAGGTAATTACCCCCTCCCCCCTCCTCCCCGAGATTAAAAAAAAATACTTTTTTTCGAAAAAAAAAATTTATTTTTTATGTAAAATTAGTACTTAAAAATTTGATTTGTATTTATATTCTGTCAAACAAGTACAGAATGCGCCTTTAAATTACCGAAATTAAGAAAAAATTGTGTGCTATGCGACCAGTCACACCAGATTACCAAAAATAAGACATCAATTTTTTAAATTTTTTTATATTATTTCTTAAATAATGCCTTTTAAGGGCCTTTTTAAGTGCCTATTTTTAGAATAAATGCCTTTTTAAGTGCCTATTTTAATAATTTTTAGTGCTTAGTTGCCTGTCTATTTTAAAGATTTTTAGTGCCTATAAATCCGAGCCCTAGTCATCATATTAATACGTAGTAGTATAAAATATCAAATATGTATAATTATTGAGACTTAACTCTCTCTTAATAGGCATTGATTGTTCACTGTGGTTAGGCGAATACATTTTGCTCGAAACGTCTGAACATTCACAGAGAATCGAGTGTTTTATTTTTGGGTGCATGCATTTACATATCCCTCCATAGCATATTTCCAGTCATTAAAAATCAGCTTATCTTTTATTAAAATGTTTATTTTAATAGAGTTACAAATAATAAAGATTTTTCTACACTTTTTTAACAATTTTTCTGAACTAGAAGAAGGTTAAAGAATATAAATGGCAAACATGTCTCATTGCTTAATTTATCCATTGCATTTTAGAAACAATAAAAAAAAAAAAAAACGAACGGGTCAAATTGCCAATCGTGAGTCGTTGAGCGGAGAAGTCGCGACAGATGGTGGGAGGTCCCCCCACCCTTATGGGGAGGCACCGCCTGGAGGCCCGCCCCACTTCTTTTTAACCGGAAATAGTCCCGCCATCATATACAACAAAACAACACCTTGCCCACTTCCGGGCCGCTCTCAACTCTCAAGACCAGCAGCCATGATGTCGCCCATCGGGAGTCATCCGAGCGAAAAGTTGCATCGGACCCCGATAACAAAAACGAACAACCAAACCTCATTTGCATATTTATACACCTTATTAACCCTCACGAGGGTCCTCCAAGGTTCTATCTTTGATATAATAAAATTTACGAGTTGATTGGCGTTCTCCAAACAGGTTCTGAAAACAGGCCATAAGTATAAATATTGTAACTGTTCATTCATATAAATATTATGGTCTATGGTTTTACTTTATCTTCCTCCGCCTTCTTTATATAGAATATTATCTATAATTCGAGCAAATAAAAATAAATCACATTAAAAATATAGGTTTGTAGAATCATTCATTAATTATTTATAGGATTAAAATGATAAAGAGCTCTGGGGCTTGGTGTAGAGGTTAGCGTGCAGACCAAGGGTCGCGGGATCGGATCCCTGACAGTCCGATGATTTTATTTAAGCCATTTGGATACCAAATGGCTTAAATAAAAATGCCTGGACCCCAAATATATATATTCTATAACGGTTATCGTAAAAGTCTTATATGGCCTGAGTTGACGAAAAGACTGTGAGTGTTAAATAAAAAAAAAATTATAAAGCATTGAATTTTAAAATAGGTCTAAATGCTCTTTTCTTCTTCTTTGTTAGCCGTTATCTAGTATTTCAGGGCCGACTATTAACACAAAAGAGACAAGGCCGGATTCAGAGAAGTTTTTCGGGGAGGCAATCTGGCGTGACTGGTCTCACAGCACACAATTTTCTCTTACTTTCGGTAATTTAAAGTTGCATTCTGTACTTGTTTACTAGAATATATCGTATATACAAATCAAATTTTTGAGTAGACCTATTAATTTTTAAAATTTTATATTGAAAATAACATTTAAGTTGATGTCCAAGAAAATATTTCTCTCAAATCTCGGGGAAGGGGGGAGGGGTAATTATCCCCTATCCCCTTGTATAAGCCCTTGAAGAGAGAAAGAGAGAAACAGCTCTGTGGCCAGAAAATTTTTTTGGGGGAGGGGGAGAGATGAAGGATAATGGCAATGTCCCCCTGCCAAATGAATAAATTTAAAAAAATGTAAAATATTTTTTATATTAAGTATAACTTGTTTACTAGAATATATATACAAATCAAATTTTTGGCTATTAATTTTTAAAAATAACATTTAAGTTAACTTTATTTAAAATTTTATCACCATGTCTATATATTTAATTTTTTGGGATTTCTGAGATTACCCCTGATTATGACATTGGAGAGAAGATAGAAGCTGGCGCGTCCCACAGTCTGAATCTTGATGGGAGAGAAATTGGCATAAAATATCTATTTTCAGGGAAAAATATGGCATTTCAGCTTCTACTCACAGTGTATGTAATCCTTTAAGTTTAAATTTCATTATTATTTAACTACAGAAATAGCCCTTGACCAGTGGCTCAGAAAGAAGACAATAGCTTCTCTTCGCCGGGGTCCCGGGTTCCCTTCCCGTCCCAAGCGAGAAAAAATTATTTCAAATGATTTGACTACAAAGCATTTGAAATAAATAAAAATGGGGTCTAAATGGCCTTAGATGCCGAAAAACACCTAAAAAAAAGAACTACAGAGATAATTACGAAATTATTGTATTTTTATATTTTTTTCTATAATTAAAAAAAATCGAGCGGAAAATAGATTTAATAAGAGTATGTATTATTTATTTCTAAGTTTTATTAGATGAGGTTTTAATGGTTTCGTAGTTTGGTTGATGTTCCCTGACGGGGGGATCACCTGAGAATCTCCCTCTTTCTCTCTCTCTCTCTCTCTCTCCTCATTAGACACTTCCCGTTTTATTTATTTTAGAATATTCCCGAACCCAAGGCGAATTTATTATGCCTGAATTCTTAAGAACCGATTGTATTGAAAACAATAGGCTTCAATTTTTTTTCTTTTCCTTTTTTTTTCTTTTTCTCTTTCTTTACGCTTTTATTCAAAGTGTTTATTTAAATTTTTACAACTCCTCTCTTGTTCATTAAATGTTCTCAAAATATCGTTTGCATAATGTTGATAATTTTATACCTACTTTTAAAAAGATAATAATTGTAATTATCTAAAAATTAATCGGGGGAAATTGTTTTAATTATAATAATAAGCGGAAGCTGGCTAATATTAATAAAGAAATCTCTTTAATTAAGAGAAGTGTCCTTTATCTTGATGATCAGGTCTTCGGAAAAAAAAGATAGGGCAACTAGTGAATTAAATAATTTAAGAAATAGGTTTTTTGTTGCTCCAAATTCATTTATTATCGAATATCTCGATAATATTCTCTATATAATATAATAATAATACAACAATATCGACAATAATCGAAGAGGTTTCTAATTAAAATAGTTTTAAAAAAATGCGTGAATGTTAATATTAAAGAATTATACAAATGATTTAATAAATGAATAAAAGAAATAAAACTAATTTTGTTTTCGTTATTGCCAAATCATTTATTCAGAATGTGCTCCTTAATAACCTAAATTTAACTTTTACGTACCGTATATTATAAGGTGGTTCGTATTATAACTTCAATATGTTGGTTAATATTTTTAAAATATATTTATTATTTAATGCATATTTCTCGTGAATATTTTAAAAGTATAGTTCCATTCGTTGTTTTTCTATACTAACTAAATACAAGCTAATTGGTTTATAAATATAACTTATATATATCAAATCATACTACAACGAGAAATTTCAGTATATGAGTGTAGATTAATAAAAGATGAAAAAACAGATAAAAAATATAAACTTAATCGATAAGTGCTGTATTTTGATAAAAAGAACAGACAAAAATGTTTGGATATAATTATTTTATGATATAATTGAAGAAATAAAACAATTAAATGTGTAAAAATTTAAATAATAAATAAGCAAGGTATATTTTGGATAATTTCTTTATTTCAGTGGAAGAAAATTTTAATTTCAAAAGAAAAATATTCAAGAGAGAAGAAAAAATTCTATTGACTCAAAGATTTCCACAAAATAATGAGTGAATGAGATTATACAGCAGCTTGGTAGCCTATAAATTATCATTAAGAAAATTGTTTAATGATTCTGTAGCAACAATGTATCAAAAGTTCCAAACACTCCCTTAATGAACCGCACAAACAACTCAGTCACGAGAAATGGGTTGCCTATGTGGGTACGATGCAGGCAATTTTTTTAAAACGTTTTAATTTTTTTTTTTTTTTTTAAACATTCACACTTTTTTCTCATTTACTCTCACACTCACACACACACATTCACACAGTCTTTTCGGCAACTCAGGCCATTTAAGACTTTAGACGATAACCGTTGTAATTAATATATATATATATATATGTATTCGGTGGCATTTCTATTTAAGCCATCTGGTATCCAAATGGCTTAAATAAAATCATCCGACTATCTGGGTCCGAACCCGCGACGTTTGGTATAGGAGGTAGGTACGCTACCTACTACGCCAAACTCGGGGGCATCTAATTAATAGATCTTATAAAATTCAATTTTCGGTAAAGATTTGATAAGAAAATTGTTACAATAATTTGATAAGAGAAAAAGACAGAATATAAAAAGATTTAATAAATATATTTTCTCCTCATCCGCTAGATAGATGATATGCAAAAAGTTGGACAACCCAAATGGCCAACTCACTCATTAATTTTCAATTTTAAACTCCAAGGTCTTTGGGGTCGTCCACATATTATTTAACGTGATATGGAGGGAGGGGTCTGGCCAAAACGTTACTAATTATGACAAGGGGGGCCCCGGGGTTTCTCTAAGTGAGACACAGCAATTCAAAGTAGAATTATAAAATTTTTTGAAAAAAAAAAGGTCACATGATTTTCACAACAGGAAAAAATGAAGTGATTATTTGAGTCATGAGAGAAAATTTACTAAAAACAAAAAGGTAAAATTATATGAATTTTGTATTAGAAATTTTATTCAGGGGAGGGGTAGATCTATAACTAACTGTGACATGGGGGAGGGGGGACTAGAAAATAGTTAAAAAAGGCGTTACTTAATATATGGACGACCCCCTTTTTATTCTTGAGATATTTTGTTCACAGACAGACTGTTTTGCGGGACCGACTTTTTTAAACTAAAACGTGTATTTTCATCACAATCTCCACAACGGATTTTTCACATGAATGCAATACTTTCTTTAAAGTAAAAAGAAATTCATGTTATTTATTATTATTATTATTATTTAATTAATAGACTACATAATAAAATTTTATCAAATTAAAATAAGCCCCCGGGCTTGGTGTTGGCTAGTAGGTAGCATGCCTCCTATACCAAACGTCGCGGGTTCGGACCCCAGACAGTCCGATGATTTTATTTAAGCCATTTGGATTATAGCAGGGGTTGCCAAACTGCGGCTCGCGAGCATATGCAGCTTTTTGAAGGATTATTTGTGGCTCTCGACAAATGTTAATTTTCCGCAGCGCGAAAAATCTCGTTTTCTAAAAAAGGCGGCGGTAAAAATTTTGCATAAATTTTTTTTTTTAATACCTTTTTTGCATACTTTTTAAATACGAATTTAATTGTGGCTTGCGAAAAATTTCAAATTTTGAAAAATGGCTCAACTATCAAAGAGCTTGGCCACCCCTGTATTAGAGCATCGGTTTCTAGAATATCCACAAACTAATCACCAACTGTGATTAATAAATATGCCTGGATGGTAATCGTCAATATCTATATGAAAATACCATTTTTAAAAATATTCTTTGATAAACCATTTTTTTATTTATTTAATATTTTTTAGAATTTTTTATTTAATGAAGAGATTACCAAAATTGTATTGCTCCTGGTTAAAGAATAAATAAAAAAAATGAAGAGATTAGAAGAGGTTAATTGGGGATTTCTTAAAGAGGGTTCATTCTAATAGACTAAGTTTTCATATTGGTGCTCTGAGTTAGAAGTTATGAAAAACCCATAATACTAATAGCGTCTTTCCGCAGAAAAAAATACTTCAGATACAGGACGAAAAAGATAAAAATTATCTCAACTTTCAAAGGTTGTTTTGTCTTTTGTATTTTAGAAATTTATTAGATGCATTCTACCGAGCTACGATCTTTCCACAAAAGGCTTTCAATTCATCAGACAAGGAATGTTCTTTTTCATCTAATGCTTTACAAATACAAGTTTAAGTTTTCATTAAGTTTTGCAATTGAATACGAAAACAAAGTCTGGGGTCCAGTTTGAAAATATCAGCGTCCAAGAAAGGCTTGGTCATGTTTGGGATTGTTTTCGAATAATTTAAATTGAACATTACATCGACTGGCCATTGTTTTGAATAAGCCTATTTGCATTTCCCCCTCCTCTTTTCTCTTATATCTCTGCTTTAAACTCCTTATGATTGTTATTTTGGGCTCCATTTATGAGGATTACTCTCGCCCTTTTATATTTAATCAATTTAACAAAAGTTATCTTTTCTGTTTTTTTTAAGAAAAACAACCAAATTAATGGAGTCCTCAAAGAAACATGTGGACTTCTCTAATGGAGTCTTATTGCAATTGCTGAATCGCTAAAAAAGTTTAGTGACTCATAGTTAAGTCGAATTTTAGAGCGATAGTATTTAAGATTTAAAAAGGTAAAAAAAAAAAAAATATAAGCAAATCTGTCCTCATTCAAATGGTATACAATTTTTTTATTTAGCCTACGATTAAAAATAAACACATATCAATGGTTTTTTTTTTTTTTAACCTTATTAATTACGATTTACTGGGGGTCCAGTAGTGTGGTCCAAAAAGATTTGTTTTTGTTTTTCAGTTTGACCACCCCATAAATTTGTAACATGCATCCAGAGTAATAACAATGCAAAATTTCAGTTGACTAGTTTTAGAGGAAGAGGGTGCTCAATTGACTGTTATTTCTGGACAGTTCGATCACATCTTTATTTATTTCAAATAATTTGTGGCCAATACAATTAAAATGCATTTTTCTCACTTGCGCCGGGAAACAAACCTGGGACTCTAGTCACGAGAATCTCAAACTATATTGTACTTCGCGTTCTCCTTTTCAATCTGCTATAATTTTTACATAATATGATTCAACTAACAAAGAGGGGTTGCCATTTTTAAAGTGGAACTTTAATTTGATTGCCTCACATTTTTTCGCTCTTTTATCAGCATGTCGCGTTACAAGTCATGACGTCACAAGCCGAGACGTCAAAGGTTGTGACGCTACAAGCCATGACGAAAAAAATAGGAAAGTTGAAATTTAATATACATGACAAATCATAAAAAATAATTTTTAAAATAATTTAAAATGATTCAAATACTAAATAAATATTTTTCTCAGTTTTTAACATGCGACTTTTGATTTCCCATTATCAATCGCATTTTCCAATTATTAACTTAAGATTAAAAACGCGATTTTAATACCCTTAATTGAATAATTTTCTGAAAATTTTCAGTTAAACGCCTACGATCCGAAAAAAGTTTCACTTGCATCGTGGTTTCATAAAACTGCACAATGAATTTTTTTAAATCATTTTTACTTAAAAGCGTCACTATATCAATGACTTATTTTAATTTTAGAAGTTTATACCTGGAATTTGCATAACGTTATTTGGTAAATAATCCAGCAAACCTGACATAAAAAATCCTCAGTCTTATAATATTAATTTGTAGTGGGTCTGTATCTGATGACAATATAAATAAAAAAAAGGTTGGAGTGACGAAGGGCTTGCATTCAAAAAAAAATTCGATAGGTCAAAAATTTTATAAAACAAAGAAATCGAGTGTGTTTTTTTTTTTTTTTTATAATCGTAGAGAGACCTCTTGAATGCCTCGCATTTTCTTTCTCTTTCTGTACCTGTCCGAGGACAAAAGAACAAGGCGTTCTTTTTCCACCTCCCTGGTCCCAAATAAACCCCTCGGAAGAAAGAGAGAGGTTTATTTAAGGAAGATTATGTTTCCTGACATGTTGTGATCCTCGCTCAGAGACCACTTGAACTAATCTTGTTTAATCTGGCGGTCACAGATCGGCTTACGGCGCAGCCTCAGTTTTGGGTGTCTGTTTATGTGTTCGTATCGACCAATATTTATCCTTAGCAAGGGTCAAAAAAAAAATATTGGATTTTATTGACACGGGGATCACTCATCAAAAATCGGCTTGTTTTCTAAGCATCTCAACAAAAAATATATATATAAGATCTATACTTATATAGTAGACATATAAAACGACATTTTGATTTAATCTCTTCTAAAGATCATATATATTTTTTAACTGTGTTTAACTGTTAAATATATTTTTTAAATTAATTTAAGCTTGTAACCGTTTAATTTAGTTGAAACATTATAAATATAAAATTAATACAAAATTAATCAAAAACACTAGGTGATATGTTTTAGGAGGCGATTAGCTGAGGTTAAGCCTATAATCCAGAGTTGAAGAGAAACTCGAGTTCAAATCCACCTCATGGCAAAATATTTTCTAACTTTATTTGAGATCCCTCCACCTGAGGAAGGAAATGTGAATCCACCTCAGTATTATTTCTATGAAAGTTACTCCTTAGTGGTTTCCAAACATGTTCCTTATGTTACCACGCCTCCCTTAAAAATATTTAATCGTATGAGGCCTCCCCTCCCCCCCCCCCCCCTCCATTTTATAAAATAATACAAACACGAAAATTTTTGTTGCTAAAAAATTTAATAATACAAACTATTATATTATTTATTATTTATGAATCATTTTGAAAATTCCTCGCTGTGGCTAATATTCGCGCCTCATGTTTAATGTTTGAATACTTGATACTTCAGAAATGATACAAAATCTGTATTTGTAATACTTTTGAAGATGACACCCTGAGTATCGAAATACCTATCAAGTATAATATTTATATAAACTCTATTTATATTGAATTATATATTGAAACATATCGCCAAGTGTTTTTGATTAATTTTAACTAATTTTACTTATTTTTTAGCTTTTTCTAATTACACTCTAATCTTGCGCTGCGGGGACGACAGTTTTTTTTATACTCCGCTCCTGCCCGAAACTGAATATACTGTACTAGTATAATATAAAGCTAGTTTATATAAATACAATAAGCTTACAAAGCACACAAAGTGGGTAGGAGGGAAACAATATATCTATAATATTTCCATTATTGTTTTTACATAAATTAAAATTATGTGAAAATGAATGAAATAAATTGAATATAATAATAATACTAATATCCTGATGAAAAAATTTCTCAGAACCCCAAGAGATATAGCGAATCGTGTTTTCTCCTCCTATAATTTCTGGGTTAGGTAATGTCCTCGGGTGGTCCATTCTCTTCTTCTTATTCTTCTTCTTCGTTGTGGAGGAAATTTACGACACTATTGTAATAACATTCAGTTTCGGGCAGAAATACTTGTTCATGATAAAAAAAAATAATAAATAATAAATTATAATCCTTTATGAATTATTTATGAAGCATTTTGCAGTAAGGATAACACAATAGATGAATTTGGCACAAGTTATTTAATTGTAACTTACTAATTTACACACACACACACAATCAACTAATCACAGCTTGAAATCAAAATATCTAATAAATACCAATTAGAGAAATTTTATATTCAATTCAAAAGTAGGTAAAATGTCAAAGGTATTTAAATTTAAATGCGCCTTCGGGCTTGGCGTGCTGGCCTTCTATAACAAGGGTCGCGGATCCCAGGCAGTCCGATGATTTTATTTAAGCCATTTGTTATCAAGAAAGCCTGGACCCCAATAGATATATTAATTAATAAAGGTTATCTTAAAAGTCCTATATGTTCTAAATTGCTGAAAAGACTGTGAGTGTGAATGAGAAATAAATTAGCAATCATAGTGTTAAAAAATAATTAATTTTTTACCCTTAAATTAATTAACTGGAATCTTTAAAATGAAATGGAATAAATCCCTTGTTTAAAAAAAAACATTCACACTTTTTTCTCATTCACACTCACACTCACACACACATTCACACAGTCTTTTCGGCAACTTAGGCCGGACTGCCTGGGTCCGAACCCGCGACGTTTGGTATAGGAGGTAGGCACGCTACCTACTATGCCACACCCGGGGGCCTAAATCCCTTGTATTCCTATGGGAGAAACTAACGCCATCTCTTGCCGCCTCCAGTAACTCGGTAGTGAATGGTCTTCTAACGGTTTTTCGAGACGCGTATCTTAATAAATATTTAATATTTTTTTAAAATAATTCATTTGAGGATGGTAGGTTAATTAACCGATTTGTCAAACCTTCCCTCACCCCGCCCTTGAAAAAATTTTTCCGTTACCGTTTTGAGCAGGGACATATTACAGTATTATTTTTAAACATATTTCGCTAAATATAAATTAATTTTAGTACAGAAAAGAGAATGAAGTTTCTTTTATAATTATATCTCTTCCAATTGATAAAAACTTGCTCTGGAAACCAATTACTAAACGTCTAATTAGTCTGTTAGGATTATTTTTATAGGCTACTCACAAAAAAATAATTTAAAAAATTTAGTATAAATCAATTTAGTTATAATTTAATAATTTAAAAATCTAAATGTTTGTTTTTGAGGCTTATATTTCATGGCGTATTCTATATTTATAAATAAAAAAAAATACTGTTAGCAGGTGGGAGATGGGGCTGGATAAGCCCTTGAGGGAACAGAGTCTGTTTTCCTGGCATCCCGGCCATCCTGCTCCTATTCTTTATTCCCCGGGGAATGGCCAGGCCACAGACCTTTTTGGACCTTAGTTCCAAACCTCATATAAGAGCCTCTAATATTTGTTCTCAGATAACCAAAGTATTTGGGACATAAGAATGAGATCATCTTCTCTATTACAAACTTCCAAGTTCATTTGGAATTATCATTTGCGTAGTAAGTCAACTATCCCGAATATATTGGTTCAACGAACTATTAAGAAAATATATTATTATATGTATTATTTTGAGCGACCAGTCTCACCAGAATTTTTACTTTCTCTTACCTATGTATATATGTAATATATATATAGAGAGAAAGTATTGGATTCATGTCAAAAATTCGATGTCGAGATTTTGATGGATCTTCACGTTTTGAGGTCCCCTGAATCCAAAAAGTGGTTTTCGCGACATGGTCTGTCTGTGGGTGGGTGGGTGGGTGGGTGTGTGTGTGTGTGTGTGGGTGTGTGTTCAATTTTAAGCATGAAGGAATTGAGCTATGAGGCTGAAATTTTATATTTAAGTTAAACACCCCCCGGGACCGGAAAAATAAGCTTTTAATCAAAATCGGCCAAAGAGTACTAGTACTTTACTGATGTACTTTTTCAGTTTTTTTCGATTTTCTCAAAATTTGCTCCAACGATTTTTTTTAAAATTCAAAAATCAATTATTTTTTAGATGCTCTTTAAAATGTATATTTTCATTTTGAAATTGAAATCTTCTGAAGACCACTTTACTCTTGTTCTTCATAGGAAGGATAGGAGAAATGGTTGCCATGGTAACAAAATATAAATATTTTCCCATACTTATAAATTTTACATCTGAATTCAAATGTCCCGTACTGTCGGGAACTAAATATATGTCGACACAAAAAATCTGGTGTGACAAGCACAGAACACAACTTTCGATTACCGAAGGTAAGAGAAAGTTGTGTGCTGTGCGCCAGTCACACCAGATTTTTAAATTTCTATTGGCCCCTGGACTATAGCACTGTGATTCTTGTCTCTTGTGTTAACGGGTCTCAATGTCTCAGTGGCGGATTAATGCAATTTTGTCGGGGGGGGGGGGCGGTTTTTTTTATTTTTATTTTTTATTTAAGGACTTTGTCGGCATCTATGGCCATTTAGACCCCTTTCCCTATTTATTTAAATTGATTGGTAACAAATTCAATTGAAATTAAAGAGCGGAAATCATAATTTCTTTAGATTACTAGTTTTTATAACTTTTTGAATTTCTTCTCGGGGGCGGGGGGAGGCGATCGCCTCCCCCCCCCCCCTTTAATCCGCCCCTGAATTGTCTGCCAATCAATGGAATTGTACGATGCCGAAAAACACCTTGAATTAAAAAAAAAAATTCTATTGGTAGTTTTTTCTCTTTTTTTTTTTAATTTTAAAATAGGCAGCCTATATATAACTAACACAACAACGAGGAGTATATGGCGTCACTATTTCTAATTAATTGAAGTGTAGTAAAATAACCAACTCGATAAATGATTGAACTAATAAAGATTATTTGTTTTTCTTGAACTTTTTTCACTCTAAAGTGACAGCTGAGAAAGTTAGAACAAATAAAATATCTCTAATCGATTTGACAAATATCGGGTTGATTTTTGAAATAGGATAAATTAAAGTAGCAGGCAATGTTGTCCAAGTCAAGAGAGAAAACAACATATTGGGGAAGAGGAAGACGGACGAATCTTTGCCAAAAAGAAAAAAGAAAAAAAAATCAAAACAAACGTTTATATTAAAGATATGTGTTGTTTTGGCCGAGTGACAGCTCTGCTTTTCCTTCGACTTTTCTTTCGGCCTGTCTCTCTTCTCTCTCTCTATCGACTCACACCCCCCCCTCACTAAAGGCTCCTTCCTCCGATTCCATTCCGTCACAAAGACAGCTCCACGATGTTTTAGCTCTGTCACAATACGAGCATCCCTATTTTCACAAAAGCCATCCTGTGAAAGCGAAGAAATCCTTAGGGATAAATTATGGATCCTCCTTTCACTGGCACCTGTTCCTCCACCTCTCTCTCTCTCTCTCTCTCTCTCTTGCTCTTTAGAGGATGTATTTTCGAATTTTCAAACTAATAAAAAAAGATTCATTGTAAATAAAGAATGAGGAAAAATTTTGAATTGTTAAATTTTATATTTCTGAAGAAAGGGTATTTTGAAATTTTTTACTTTCTCTTACCTATATATGTTAATATATAGAGAGAAAGTATTGAAATTATCTCAAAAATTCGATGTCGAGTTTTTGATGGTTTGAGGTCCCCTGAATCTAAAAAAGTGGTTTTCGCGATATGGTCTGTCTGTATGTCTGGGTTCAATTTAAAGCATGAAGGAATTGGGCTAAGAGGTTGAAATTTTATATTTAAGTTAGCCACCCTTCTGAGGGGTGAAAATATGCTTTTGATCCAAATCGGCCAAAAAGTACCAGCACTTTACTGATGCACTTTTTCAGATTTTTTTTTCGATATCTCAAAATTTGCTACAACGATTTTCATAATCAATTCATAAATCAACTATTTTTTAGATGCTCTTTAAAATGTATATTCTCATTTTGCCATTGAAATCTTTTGATGACCACTTTACTCTTGTGTTTCATAGGAAAGATAGGAAAAATGGTTGCCATGGTAACAAAATATAAATATTTTTCTGTTTATAAATTTTACATCTTGAAATTCAAATGTAGGCCTACCTTACTGTCGGAAACTAAATATATGTCGACACAAAAAATTCATTCTCTTTAAAAAGTATATTCTCATTTTGCCCTATGAAGAGTTATATACATTCCGAATATTTTAAGAATTTTTTAAAGTGGTCCGCTGGTAAAATTGAAGTGTAAAATTGGTCCATGGCTCAAATTGAGCTTGAAACTTCTGATTTATATCAAAAAGTTCCTAATTAATATTAATTTTCCTCACAGATGCTGAGTTTATCCTAACACCTTAGGATAAACTAGTTTGATCTACACTTTGGCCTTACTTCACTTTCGAAGCCAAGAATTTCTTAAAGTTGTTTTAATTTTTTTTTATCTAAGGAGAACTTTACTGCAACGTACCCCGGTAAGATCGAATTTAAAATATTGTTAGATATTGTAAATCAAATAAATTTTCACAAATTCATACCTCAATCTTGATTATTAAACATAAATATTAATATGACAACGAATGATACCCACTAAAAAAAAAAGTTCGAATTCATTAATTGTATCTTAACAACTTCTAATCCCAGAGAAGACATGACTGATCGCTAATTAAATATTCAAATCCAACCTTGATGATTGACAATAACTTGTTGAACGCAGCATGGCTCAAAATAATAAAATACATGTTTAAATGCATAAGATATTTTTCCCGAAGCCAGAGGCCATTGAAAAAACACGTTCCCGGATTCCTGATACGCTATGCATGTCAAATTGTCACGAGACTATTGAAAAGCACTCTTGTTGTCCTTGTATGGCTCACCCTGGACAAAAAAAAATCATACGACCCCTTGAATAGAGAGAGCATCATGAACAACATCAAAGAACGTTTCAGGTTAATCATTGGACAAAAAAAAATACTTTTATTATAGAGTTTACTAGATTTATGCCTTATCACGATTTTGTGTTGTGATAAGAAAATAAATTTTAAAAAAGTTTTATTCCGATTTTAAATATCGAATTAACTAGAGATAGAAGAGTAGAGCTTGCCCTTTGCAGTTGGGTTAAAAAGGGCTCAAAGGTAAACCACAGCTGGTCAGCATCCATCTCCCTCACTAACGGCTCCAGCAAACTTTCCCCTTAGTCCTCCTCTCTTCATGATTACATCAGGGAGGTTCTTCATCACGGGATTTTACTTTTCAATAAACACTTTGAGTAATCCTATTTGAAAATCTCCCTTGTTAGCCGATCTTTGTTTAATTTTTTACTATATAATACTGCTACTAGTATTCGGGCTTTGAATGTGAAATATAAAAAAAATATGGTGTGATTGGTTGCACAGCATACACTTTCTCTTACCTTGGGCAAGATAAAGATTTTTTTTTAACACTCACACTTTTTCCCATTCACACTCAAATTCACATACACATACACACAGTTTTTTTTCGGATTGGGGTCCAGGCATTCATTCATTCTTATTTATAAATAAGAAATTATATATAATATTTAAGATATTATATACATCGCGTAGGTAAGCCGCGAAACGGAGATTTATATAATTAGATATTACTTCATGTACCCGAAAAAGATATAAGGGTGTGCCGCCGGGAGTCGAACCACGGATCCACCGATTTTTTTTTTTTAAACATTCCCACTTTTTTCTCATTCACACTCACACTCCACACACATTCACACTGTCTTTTCGGCAGCTCAGGCCATATAAGACATTTACGATAACCGTTATTTATGAATTTATATATATTAGGGTCCAGGCATTTTTATTTAAGCCATCTGGTATTCAGATGGCTTAAATAAAATCATCGGACTGCCTGGGGTCCGAACCCGCGACGTTGGTATATGAGGTTAGATAACCTCAACCAGCCGGTGGGCATCCACCGATTTGCGCTCAGTGTGCCCTTACCACTAGACCACAGCACGGCATTCGGGCAAATCGGTGGATCCGTGGTTCGACTCCCGGCGGCACACCCTTATATCTTTTTTCGGGTACATGAAGTAATATCTAATTATATACATTCTTATTTAATTAAAATCATCGGACTGCCTGGGATCCGAACCCTCGACCCTTGGTATACAAGTCAGGCGCGTTAAAGAGAAAGTTTTAAAAAATGTTTACATTTTATCAAGATGGCAATATTTTCTCCTCTATTGCCTATGAAGTATAAGAGTGCCTACGGGCTTGGTTTAGTTGGTAGCGTGCCTACCTACTATACTGAACGTCGCGGGCTGGGACCCCAGGCAGTCCGATGAATTTATTTAAGCCATTTGGATACCAAATGACTTAAATAGAAATGCGTGGACCCCCAAAAGATATTATAAATAATAACGGTTATCGTCAAGGTCTTAAATGGCCTAAGTAGCCAAAAAGACTGTGTGAATGTGTGTGTGAGTGTGATTGTGAATGAGAAAAAAGTATAAGAGTAAAGTGTGCTTCAAAAAATTTCAAGGGCAAAATTGAGAATATATATATTTGAAAGAGATCTGAAAATTAATTGATTTCTCAATTTAATCAAAATCGTTGAAGCGAATTTTGAGAAAATTGAAAAAAAAACTGAAAAAGTGCATCAGTAAAGTGCTAGTACTTTTTTGTCGATTTTGTTCAAAAGCTTCGTGTCACGTCCCATGGGGGTGCCTAACTTAAATATAAAATTTCAATCTCATAACTCTTTTCGTTCTTGAGATATTTTGTTCACAGACACACAGACAGACCATGTTGCGAAAATCACTTTTTTGGATTCAGGGGACCTCAAAAAGTGTATATCCATCAAAATCTCGACATCGAATTTTTAACATGAATCCAATACTTTCTCTATATTAGCATACTATATAGATAAGAGAAAGAAGAATTAAATTCCAAAAATAAATTTGAAATAAAACTCAGTTCCATTTTGTTCGTATAATAAACTCGAGAAATTGATATTTTTTATGAAACTGATTTAGTATTCTTTTTTTTTTTTTAGTTCTCTTAAAGATCTTTCTTTTGTGGTCGTCTGAAGAGGCTCATCGAACACGAAAGCCACGCATTCTTCATATTGTGGCGAGGAGCCATTTAGAGTGAGAATGACTGAGTGTATTTTGGAACATCTTCATAAATTGTCAATTCGTCTCGGCCCGGGCACACTTTTAAATTAATCATTTGTCGACAAGATGGGAAAAATATGTCTGAAACTAATTCTTTAAACGGAAACACCTCAAAAATTGCTTTATCGAAATAAACAAAATTAAAACTAACGATAGTTATTATTATTTAAAAGGCTAACCTCTGATCCCTAAGCACAAGAGGCGAGACCTAGACCTCCGAGCTTGAGTTATTTCAATGTTTGATTTTAATTGAAGTAAAATCAAACTATTATTTTTCAAAGATATTCTTTAAATTCTCTTTGGTCAAAATGCCAAAACTCTTTAAATCTAAAACTTACCCCTAGCTGAACTAGAGATGTGGCAAAAGTGGACCTCGCAGCTGGTTCCTCAGCCGGGAGCTTCATCCCCACTTCAATATCTCTTTTCTAATCTCGAAGTAGAAAAATTCGTCCACGAGATTTTAACAATTCTCGACGTTTTAGACTTCGCTGAAAAAAAAAATTGGGAATTATGTCCGTCCGTTTGTATCAAAAATTTTCTATAATATTTTTAGTATAATAAAAATTAATTTTGTGGTAAATTTAAAATGTTTTCAAAAATAATTAAAGGAATAAACTACATATTTAATTAACCCGAGTAAAAATGATTAAAAATGATTGAGGGATATACACGCCCGCACCAGGGACACACACAGTAGATCGAAAGTTTACCAGAAGAAAGTGCCGAAAGTCCGAAAAAAAATTTTTTTTAACACTCCCACTTTTTTCCCATTAACACTCACATTCACACAAACATACGCACAGTCTTTTCGGCAACTTATGCCATTTAAGACTTTACTTTACTTAATACGATACTCGTATGTTTAATATATCTATTGGGGGTCCAGGCATTCTTATTTAAGCCATTTGGCATCCAAATGGCTTAAATAAAATCATCGGACTGACTGGGGTCCGAACCCGCAACTTTTGGTATACGAGGTTAGCACGCTAACCCCTACACCAAGCCCCGAGGGCCCTGCCAAACGTTGTTAAAAGGTTTTCTCTTTTGAGTGCCAAAATGGCGAAAATATATTTCCATTCTTTGCTATTGATTCTTGCCTATTCATTTGCTGCCCGGCTATTTAAATGTATTGGTGTGATTTTTATAAAACTTTCAAACGCCTTTTCTCGAATTGTTGAATTTCGGATTTTCGCCACTATCATTCTCAGCAGGCGATATTAACATAGGTACATATTTTTAGCCAATCTGGTAATACGAAACAATTAAAAATATATATTTTCAAAAATAAATAAATTTGAGATAACTAGGTCACAGGGATAATATTTGACTGTATATAGGTGTATATATATATATATGTATAAATTGTATATATTCTATCTGTTGAAGACAAGAGCGTTCCTTATTTGATATCATACTTTACTTTCACTTTTCAAAGAGATTTATTTACTCTTTTTTTGATGGACAGTCTTAGTTTTCTTTTGTTATTCTCTATCTAAGAGAGATAAAAAAATAAGAATGATAGGCGGAGATTTTTTCAAGCAAAGAGACAACCCAGCAGCTCTCCTTATTTCCGAAAGAGATTTTTACTTCCCTATCGATATATTTTCTTTATTTGAGTAATATTGGAATGAAGGTCACAGATAGGATGTAACAAATGAAATTTATCTGTATTTTTTATTTATTTTTTTAAATATAAATTACGAATCGGATAAAAAAGAAACGAGAAATATTTAATCTATTTTATAGATCATAATAGAAATTTTCATCATCCCTGTTTCTTATCTTTGATTAGTTTTTACTTTTTTATTTTACTTCTCTATGTAGCTATATTTTAATGGTAGTAACCCTCAAGATGGGTAGAACAAACCTTCTCAATTTGCAACAATGCTACTCCCTTAATGCACAATTTGCAACAATGCTACTACCATGTACCACCGATGATACACGCCGGTCTATAGGACCAAACTATCATGTACCACCGGTGGTGAACGAGTTAATTTAAAAAGAAAGATTTATATTCTGTTACCATGGCAACCATTTCTTCTATCTTTCCTATGAAGTACAGTGGGCGCCACAAGTGCCTGATCGAGATTGGGTGTGTGTTCAATTTTAACCATGAAGGAATTTAGCTACGAGGTTGAAATTTTATATTTAAGTTAAACACCCCCGGGATCGGAAAAATAAGCTTTAATCAAAATCTCGAAAGGGGGAGCTTTGAGCTTAGGCAACCAAAATGCTTAGTTTTCGTTAAGGTCATCTCTTAAAATAGCTTTTCCCCTTCAAAAAAAAAAGATGATTATTTATTTTAAAAATATTGGTTTGACTGACTAAGCTCAAGGCTCCACTCTCGAGCAGATCAGGCACTTGTGGCGCCCACTGTACAAGAACAGTGGCGTCATTTCAACTTTTTCTTGGGGGGGGGGGCAAATTTTTGTCTTGGGAGGGGGGCAAACATTTTTTTTTCTTAACATTTACTTACAAATAGGTACTCAAATTTGGCCAAAAGATATTTAATTTAATTGTTTAATTTTGTAGGCCTACAGTTTATAAACTCGTAGATACGATCGTATATTTTGAATAATATAAAATTTTATAAAAATCAGAGCCCTTGGGGGAGGGAGGTAAATGCCCCCCCCCCCCAAATGACAAGAATAAAGTGTGCTTCAAAACACTTCAAGGGAAAAATGAGAATATACATTTTAAAAAGATTCATAGTGTAAACAAGAAGAAGGAATCGTGCTCCAACAGATTCACTCCACACCCCCTCGCTAGCTCTTTCTATCTCTCTCTCGGTTGCGTTTCTAAATTATTTGTAATAGTACATACTAAACGTTAGTTCAATTTATTGAATAATTATTTATTTAATTTTTGGGTTTGTCGGCATCTGAGACCACAAAGATTAAACGATATTGAAAATAATTACGATATATGTATATTTTAATGTATGATGTTCAATTGTTCAATTAAACAATTATCTACCAAACTATTCCATATATTCATCAGGTATTCATCAGATTGTCTCTGAATCGAACTTCACACTCTTTGATTTTTTCATGTTATCAATATTGATATTGTCTCTACCCAGGGGCGCCGGAACGAATTTGAATCAGGGGGGGAGGGCAAAAAAATTTTTTTAGAAAATTAAAATAATTTAATATGTTCAAATAGTATAAAACAAAAACAAATCTACTATAAAACTTAAAAATTTTAAATAAAATCACAATTTTAATAAAATTAAAATTATAAAAAATTTGGTAGTGATTTTTCAAAAATTTTTGGAAAAAAATTTGGAAAAAAATGAATTTCTTACTCTTTTAATTTTTTTTTAATTTAGAAGATTTTATTTTTCAAAAAATATATCATTTTCAAAAATAAATGAAATAAAAGAAGACATATTGCCCCCCTCTGCCCCCCCCCCCTATAGGATGCCAGGGGGGCAATGTACCCTTGCCCCCCCCCCCCAGTTCCGGCGCCTATGTCTCTACCTCTAACTTCTCGACCACAGGGTCTATTTAATTTATAAGAATTTTTTTTACAAACCTCGCATTGATAAAGTTATTTATTTTTTAAACTAACTCTGTTATCTCTTCAATTTTGAAAAGTAAACCTCATTTTCAAGGTTTATATTTTATAAATATAGGCTCTGTTTGTAAATGTGGTGTTTACGAGAGCAATTATCAGTTTTGAATGGGGCAAGCCTCTTTCTAAGTCAGCCGCCCGATCCTGGAGCCCATCAGGGGAAAATAAACAAACGGGCCAATTTTACTACCTGCTTATGGGAGAAAGATGAAAACTTTTTTCAGAAAAACTCAAACAAACCTAAAATTCTTTATAATGTTATCTATTTATAATATGAGGATCATATCTTAAAAAAAAATAAATAAATAAAATAGGTGTTAACCGAGAAGGGAAAAATTGCAGTTACTGAGATCTGTATTTCCTTGAATATAGAGATGTTGTCATCCTTTTACCAATTGCGAATCTGTAACAAATTGTCTTCTGAGAGGGGAGGGGACCTCTTGCCCCTCGTCCCTATCTGCAGACACCTATAATTAGTGGATAGGTTGTGATGAATACGTTGAGAAGGAAGAAGATCTCTCTTCGTCTTTCCCATTCTTTCTTTGGCTTATGATACGGAATATAATAAAGAGAAAGATAAAAAAAAAAAAAATTACCATAAAGAATACAGAGATATTGAATTTGAGAAATATTTTTAATATTAAATAAAATACTGTCATATACTGTAAAAAAATTTGGTGTTGGCTGTGTCTTCTACACAGCCGGTGGCTTTTTAACATGACAACGTCTTTTGCTTGACTTCAAAAATTTTTTTCTTTCTCTTACCTATATTGAAATATATAGAGAGAAAGTATTTTTTTTTTATTAGTACTTTGTTTTTGTTCTCATTAACAAACATGTTAATACATTTTCATTGTAACAATATGTGACAGGTGTGGCCAAACTTTTATCCATTAAGGGTGACTTTTGTTTAAAAAATGAGGTTTTTTGAAAAAAATAATTGATTTTAGAGTTTATTAATCGCGATTTTTTTATACAGTCAATTAGAGTTTTTCTCTCTGCACAAATTGACATCACATTTAGTCTGATTTGATTAAACGTTCGGAATCTACAGTGTTTTAAACATTCAAAAAACGATTTCCCGCCGAGTGCTCTCATGCGGTAAAATGACGTCATATCGAAAAAAAATTTCCGGGGGTATTGAACCACTCTATACTAATAGGTGAAACTACCGACCCTTAGATGTCTTCCAACACCTGAAAAGCTTCTTTTGGCAAACTCGTCCTCAAATTATGCCCAAATTATCAAATAAATTATCAGCGCAGCAAAAGGTCTTTTGTTTTATTTCCGGAGCTGGCAAACATCCGATAAACAACTCCCCAAAAAACGCCTCTCCATCTTCTGCCCTCGGCTTAGGGATGCTGTTCTAAAGAAATTTACAATCATTTGGGCCGTTTTTAACGGAATTATTTTGGCAAAACACAGCTCTTTTGAATTATTAGTTATAATCGCTTCAAATATGTTTTCGTTTGATCAAATAAAATAATCTCTATTAAATTCATTAAAAAAAGAGAAAAAATCAAAATTTATTACAATAAATTGAATAAAAAATCTGGTGTGACTGGCGCACAGCACACAACTTTCTCTTACCCTTCGGTAAGAGAAAGTTGCGCACTGTGCTGGTCACACCAGATTTTTTGTGTCGAGATATATTTAGTTTCCGATAGCACCTTAGTTTCAAACTTGCATTTTAAATGTTGACTGCTTGAAATAAACTATGGTTATTTTTAAAAATTTTAATCTCATATTTGGACATTTTATACACAATAGAGAATCGTAAATAAATACAAAATTTCATAAGAATTGGAAAAAAAATTTTAAATGCCTAAAAAAGTTTCAAAGGGGACCCCTTTTGAATCGAAATTAACATAAAAATCCCTATAGGAAATTAACATTAGGCCTATGAGAGAAGGCGGAGAGGCAGGCGATAATGTTTGCAAGTGAGAGAGAGAGATATATATATGTTTTCTCCTAAGCAATTAAAGACACAAATAAATGGGAATTTAAATAATAATTGATTTTTAATCTAATAAAAAGAAAAAGATTTAAATTCCGTTACCATGGCAACCATTTCTATCTTTCCTATGAAGAACAAGAGTAAAGTGGTCTCCAGAAGATTTCAACGGCAAAATGAGAATATACATTTTAAAGAGCATCTAAAAAATAATTGATTTTTGAATTTTAAAAAAATCCTTGGAGGGAATTTTGAGAAAATCGAAAAAAACTGAAAAAGTACATCAGTAAAGTACTAGTACTTTTTGGCCGATTTTGTTCAAAAGCTTATTTTGAGCGTGTGGGAAGGTACCTAAGT